>JAHBCN010019556.1:0-15867 GCA_019359885.1 Listronotus oregonensis
TATCTTAGTATTGGCAATTGCCACATATTAATCATTCAAATTGTCTCTGCAGCAGCCTAAATATAAACTAGTTATGAAATAATTTGTTCAATTAGAATGGGTGTGTGATCCACAATATTTAAACATCGATAAAAATTATCTTAAATTATACAATACAATAAGATTAGTTTAACAGGAAACAGAAATTTATGTTTGCAATTTTACAATATTAATTGTCAAAAAAAACCTATTATCCACTAAAAATTATTTTAAGAAATTTGAGAAAATTAGCTACAAAGGCAAGGACTATGTCTGGTTGTATTCTGAAAACTAAAAAAAAAAGGAGTATAGGTATTGAAAAAAAGAGTATCATAAGAAAAAGATATGTGAATGGCAGCTGACCTGAGCATTGTTTAAAATGGTATAGGTAAACAAAACGAGTGGCATAAGTTAAGAGGTTAGAATCATCACAGTGCATATAAAAATTAATATATAGCATGTATTTTTTTAAAATATATAGGACCTTTTACAATTTTCATGGTAAGAAAAAACTCACACTTATGATTACCTGCTTAAGATGATATACGATTATAGATATTATTTAACAACCATTTTATAAAATAAAGATGTTCAATTGGGCCAACTACATGTATTATCCAGTGTCATTTCTTAAAGTAAATTTATTTTTTAATGCAAAAAAAAAACATTTGACATAAAATAGTGTATAAATAAAACACTTCTTTACTGATTATTTTATTTAATAAAATTCTATTTGTCCATATTGCATGTTCTCGCTGGGAAATTCTTTAGGATGCCTTTCATATTGTATGCATTTTTTGCTATATTCTCTTATTGTAACTTTAGGTCTGGTTGTTATTCAGAATTAGTTAGCACTTTTTGTACACACCAAATTATGAAATACACCTTCGATAAGAGCACACACACAAATTTTGAATAACAGAGGCCTTTGTTTGACTTTTAAAGAATCCATTAAAAGATATGTTTACTTTAGAGTTCTAAAGACAGCAATGCAGTTATTGGGTAAAATTATTAAAGCGTTTTTGGGTAAACAAGTTGGTATTTTGATTTTAGCATTTCCATTTATCGTTTCTGCCAAGTCACCTGGATCTTCTTGCCCTTTTCACTAAAAAATTGTAATATATATATTATATGCATATTTATAACGTATTCTGCTTTCTTTATCCTTACTAAAAAATTCAAAAACACATTATGTAGGATTTCAATATTCTGAGCTTTTTACAAAGAAAAAAATCTTTTAACCCATAAATGTTTTTGAATTCATACAAATTATTCACCTGCATAGTATACTGTTTAATAATGGTACATGTTTTCATCCTAAAATTTTAATTTCATTCATAAAACGTAATATTATTCATCCAAAACCATTTTAATTAAATTTTTGTTTACAAATAGATTATGACATGACAAGCACAAATGATGACAAAGTGATGACAAATGACAAGCGAAAGCAACCATGGCGGCGCCCTATATTAGACTTTTCGCGCAGATTGAAGCGCTTTCTCCTCTTCTCTATTTCTCTGGTCTAGAGCCAAAAAAATATATTAACCAACCAACCAAATTACATTGACGATAAGACTTGAATTTGTTTGTTTATTAACATAACCATTTAGAGTCTTCGCCAAAGACGTGTTGTTAAATTCATCGATAAATCGTGCGCACTAATCGCTGTTTCATCAAGCCGTTTTTAAATTAATTGATGGAGAAGCGCTAAAGAAAGATGGCCGTTGTTTTAGTAGTATATGGACAAGGATAACTAGCGGTAATCTAGTGTGACGTCACGATAGATTTTAGCGCTAAACCATCTGATGAATTTAACAACACGCCTCAATAGTAAAGAGTACAATGACGTTAAATGCTTACAAACCGATATTCACCGAGGCAGCAACACGTGGGTAAGTGCAGTGTGTACTATCCAAACATCGGCATCAGTAGCGTGTTTATATTGATGTGAATATTACGAAACTAAAATTATTGTGTGTTTATCTTTAAACTTTTATGTGTGTTAGTGTGATTTATCAATTGTTGTGACTGTTTGGTAAGTTTCTGTTCCGATGCGGCTTCTTCAATTTAATTTTATTTAGAAGTATATTTTACAGTAGATTCTTTGGTAATTGTTTACAAAACGGTTTTCTGCTATTTTAACGCGGCCGCCACTGCCATTTAATATCGAAACCTGCTGCAAAAAAAGACGGATAGACCACTCTCTCGGTTTATTCGCGAAGCCAACGATGACGTTACTATTGACAATTACTCTACAAATCGAGCTGGCGATTGCAGGTGCAAAGCCATCTCAACCCAAGCAAGCAAGCAGACATAAGACATAACCATAAAGCCATTTTTTGGTAATTGCCTCGAAAGTTGCCTCCTCTCCAATTTTGACCAAATTTGGTATACTGTGGTTAGTTGTGGTTAGGCAACATTTCGTTTTCGAGATATTCATCATTAAAGTTGAAAATCGAACTAACCGCATTTTCACTATCCCCCTTCTTTTTGTACACGATTCTTGATTTTTACACTAAAGTGGCAAACAATATTTTATAAACACATTTTTAAAACCTTGTATTTTTATTTATTTTACACCTTTTTTCCATTAAATTGTGAACTTTCAAGTTTAAAGGCAGCAGCCATATTTGTTTATAAAACCCCTTGTGTATACATGGTTGCGGCCACCTTGGGGCGTGTGAAAGTGGAGTTTTGCAATTAAATAAATGTAAAATAAATATAAAAAAAAGTTTTAAAAGGTGTTTGTGAAATATTGTGGGCCAATTTAGTATAAAAATAAAAAATATTTTGTGCAAAAAGGAGGAGGAAGAGAGTAAATAAGGTTACTTTGATTTTTAACTATGATGATGAATATCTCGAAAACGAAACGTTGCGAAAAAATATCAAGGTTGGTATAAAAACCAAATACGGGAGTTATTTACACTTAGTTCCACTTTTTAATCTTACACTTTCCTGCCCTGTCCTACACTGTACTTAATAACACACAAACCTAATATTAGAAAACGAAAAATTGTTTTATGTACGAATTTTTGTTGGTAAACCTGTTTAAAGGCAGTGAATTTAAATGACAGTTTTGTTGACATTTAATTATGGCGCCTTTGTGCCAATAGTTAACGGTGTTTTCATGCTCTCGTAAAAAAAGAAAATTTAAGTGTGGTTTTCTGTTTCTAATGCACAATGGCTAATATAAACTTAGATAAGGAGGCGTTTCATAGGCGCCTAAAAAAACTATACGCTGCTTGGAAAGATTCGGACAGTGAAAATGGATTCTCAAAAATGGATGCTTTGGTAGCGGCAGTCGGCAAGGACGATGAAATTGTTTACAGTAAATCTGGAGCTTTGCACACATGGCTTTTGGGATACGAACTTACTGATACTATTATGGTTCTTACAGAGAGTAGTATTCATTTCTTGGCAAGCAAAAAAAAAATTGAATTTCTTCGACAAGGGGAGAGTAAAGATGAAAATCACATACAACTAAATTTAATAGTAAGAGACAAAGACAAAGATAATGATAACTTTAAGGTTCTTGTAAATGCTATTAAAGAAAGCAAAAACGGAAAAGTAATAGGACATTTTCCAAAAGACAATTATCCGGGTCCTTTTATGGATAGTTGGCGAGCTACTTTAAAGAAAGAAAATTTTGAAATGGTTGATGCCAGTGCCCCAATTGCATATCTAATGGCACCCAAAGAAGAATCAGAGATATTAACAATTAAAAAAGCCTGTCTGGTTACTGTGGATGTATTTACTAAATACTTAAAAGATCAAGTTATGGAAATTATTGACTCGGATAAAAAAGTAAAACACAGTAAACTTGCTGAGGGGGTTGAATCTGCAATACAAGATAAAAAGTATGTTTCTGGAGTAGACATAAACCAGGTAGATATGTGTTATCCAGCTATTATTCAGTCTGGTGGTAACTACAGTCTCAAATTTAGTGCAGTTAGTGATAAAAACAATCTTCATTTTGGTGCTATTATTTGTTCATTGGGAGCAAGGTATAAATTATATTGCTCGAACATAGTAAGAACATTGCTTGTTAACCCAACTGAAGCAATACAAGCCAACTACAATTTTCTTCTACAAGTTGAAGAAGAGCTTCTTAAAAAATTACAAGCTGGGGTTAAGTTATCTGTAGTTTATGATACTGGTCTCCAATATGTTAAGAAAGAGAAGCCAAATCTTGTTGAAAATTTAACAAAGAACTTTGGCTTTGCCATGGGAATTGAATTCAAAGAAAGTTCTTTGATGATTGGACCAAAAACTACTGCTGTTGCCAAAAAGGGCATGGTATTTAATTTAAACCTTGGCTTAAGTAATTTAACTAATAGTGAAGCCTCAGACAAGGAAGGAAAAACCTATGCTTTGTACATAGGAGATACTGTAATGGTAAATGAGGGACAACCTGCTACTGTCTTAACAATTAGTAAGAAGAAAATGAAAAACATAGGTATTTTTCTTAAGGATGATTCTGAAGAAGAAGAAAATGATGAAGAGAAAGAAAATACTCCCAAACCAGAAGTTTTAGCTGGACGGTCTAGAAGAACAGCTGTGTTAGAATCAAAATTAAGAACTGAACACACTTCTGAAGAAAAAAGAAAAGAACATCAGCGTGAATTAGCCCAACAACTTAATGAAAAAGCCAAAGAACGTTTAGCTAAGCAAAGTGGCGCAAAGGATGTTGAAAAAGTTAGAAAGAACACAATATCTTACAAAAATGTCAATCAAATGCCGAGAGTTCCCGAAGTCAAGGAAATGAAAATATATGTTGATCAAAAGTATGAAACAGTAATATTGCCAGTTTATGGGGTTGCTGTACCTTTTCATATTTCAACTATTAAAAACATATCTCAGTCTGTTGAAGGGGATTACACATATTTACGTATTAACTTTTTCCATCCTGGGTCAACTATGGGAAAGGATGGTAGGTGTATTGGACGAAATTTCATAGTCCTTTATTAAACTTTATGTATTCCTAATTTAATTTAGGCCTTAAATAGGCATATATTTAGCAAGTGTGCTTAGGCATTTACTAAATAAAAATCTCGATATAAATACTCAATTTTATAAAAAAAAACTTTATTAATATTTTTTTTACATTCTTGGTACATTATGTTGTATTTATTAACAAATATTGTATATATTTTAAATATTTGGTATACCATATTTATTTGTTATTATTGTTATTTGGTTTTTATAGGCAATTTTCAACAGCCTGAAGCTACATTTGTTAAAGAAGTTACTTACCGAAGTACTAACACTAAAGAGCCTGGTGAAATATCTCCACCTTCCTCAAATTTAAATACTGCTTTCCGGTTGATCAAGGAAGTCCAGAGAAAATTCAAAACAAGAGAGGCAGAAGAAAAAGAAAAAGAAGACTTGGTTAAACAGGATAGTTTGGTTTTATCTCAAAATAAGGGTAATCCTAAGCTAAAAGATTTATATATCAGGCCTAATATTGTTTCCAAGCGTATGACTGGAAGTTTAGAGGCACATACAAATGGTTTTCGATATACATCAGTTAGAGGTGACAAAGTCGACATTTTATATAACAATATTAAAAATGCTTTCTTCCAACCTTGTGATGGTGAAATGATTATTCTTTTACATTTTCACTTAAAGCATGCAATTATGTTTGGCAAGAAGAAGCATATAGATGTGCAGTTTTATACTGAAGTTGGTGAGATCACTACTGACTTAGGAAAACATCAGCACATGCACGATAGGGATGATCTAGCAGCTGAACAGGCTGAAAGGGAATTAAGACACAAATTAAAGACTGCATTTAAAAGCTTTTGTGAAAAGGTAAGGTTTCATAAAGAGTATTTACCCATTATGCAGAAATGTTACATTTAAATAAACAAAAATAACACCTTTCCAGTTATTAGTTTTTATATCATTACTTTTATTTTAAATTGCATAAATTATCATTAAATTTAATGCATAAGGGAAGAAATTTTTAAATTAATAATTTTTTTATTAGATCATAATTTTAAAAATCTAGGTGATGTAGATTAGACTGACTCATTTTGCGCTTAAAAAAAGAAAAATGGGTAGATATAACCAAACCTTTAGAAATTTTGTCTGTTTCTCTTTTGACTAATGTGATAAAATATACACAAAAAACAACAAAAGTTGATAATTACCTGACAGTCTCACTTGGCTATTTTGTTCTTATTATCACAATGTCCCAAATGGACAAATTAACACGGACCATACTATATTGTAAGCAGAATGTTTTGTGGTATAAAATTGTCTTAGGAATTAAGCATTTTCATAACTTACCAATGCTGGGTTAAAGGATATCCTACTTAACCTTGTAGTTTTTGTTTAAAATATGTAGAAATGAAGTAGACTGAGAAAAACTTGTTGGTAACCTGAATTTTCAAATACCAAATGCAAACTAATGTTTTATCTTGCAAGAGCTACTAATATTCAAATGAGAAGATTGCCTAACGACACAATGTGCAGCCAGTATATCTAATTTTCCGACGACTTCCGGATAATATTCCAAAGTGATCAGGATAGTAGGTTCATTCCCACCGGCAGTTTCAGTATGGCGGTGAAACCATTTTAGAACTGTTAAAATCGATTAAACGCGCAAGTGTCCACTTTGCACTTTTTTTTCTTAGTACAAAAATTACCTAAGGATATAAAGATTTGTGTTTCATAGGGTTCTTGCTTTTGATGGAGATCAAAATGATCATTTGGACAACCACATGAAAGATCACAAGTTAAGTTAGAAGAGGAAAGGGACTGTGTAATACACAGTCACCCTTCTGTTGAAATGGGTTTAATTAAGTGGCTTGATTCCATTTAAAAAAGAGTTGTTTACGTTATTAATGAGCCTCATTTTTACTAAAAGACATTTCTCTTGTCCACCGACGAACTGTAACTCTGATAGGTGTTTTATTTGTTCTGCCTAAACAGTTTATTCCTTGATAGTTCCCATTATAGCTACACAAAATGTCACTTTCTGCACCCCTTTACATCTATACATCTGGAGAGGCCCCGAACTTTCTTCATTCTTAGAGTGTCTAGTCTAGGATACATACTGTCTCCAGAGGTCTTCCCTTTTCTAAACTTTCAAATATTTAAATCCGATGGTAATAAACCTAGTTCATTTAAAAAGAGTTATGGTATGTTAGGGCTTAGGCTTTCAGTCTTTGTGGACTGTCCTAAGATAAAAAAGGAGGACTTAAATACTAGATAAAAATCCTACCAACATACAAATTAAAATTTAAAACTAAGCTTAAAAGATGGCTAGATTTAGAATAGTTTTGATTATTTATTTATAGCTTAAGCCAGCGTTTCTCAACCTTTCTCAACAACAAAATTTTACTAGGTATTAAAGAACTACTATGTAAGTTAATTGTAACATTTTTATTATCATTTAATTACAATAATATTTAAATGAAAAGATATGTAATTTTATAAATACAAATAAAATTAGCTTAGGATTTTTATATTTTGTAATATTATTAATTAAAATTTAGTTATTATTATTTTTTCTAATAAGTAAAAGACCAGTAAAATTGCTCCGCGAACCACTGGTGGTTCACCGGACCAGCGGTTGAGAATAGCTAGCTTAAGTCATTTTCTTTAAAAACTCTAGAAAGTTAATGTGTTTGGAATTTCTTTGAAATTTTTATCTCTAGGTTGAATCCTTGACCAAAGTAGAAATAGAATTTGATACACCTTTTCGAGAGCTGGGATTTCCAGGAGCACCTTTCCGTTCAACAGTATTATTGCAACCAACATCAGGTTCTTTGGTAAACTTAACTGAATGGCCGCCATTTGTAATCACTCTAGAAGATGTTGAATTGGTTCATTTCGAGCGAGTGCAGTTTCATCTCAAAAATTTTGATATGGTATTTGTTTTCAAAGATTACAATAGGAAAACTGCCATGGTTAATGCCATTCCTATGAACATGCTGGACCACGTTAAGGAATGGTTGAATTCTTGTGACATCCGGTAAGTTATAGACTCTTTAGATAAAAGATTGTTAGACTAGAATATTACCTTCTTAAGTAAAAAACCTTCAAAAGTGAGATAAATGACTTATGGTTTGTTTTAAGTGTCAGATAGGTGGGTCATATTATTTTACCTATTCTATCCAGTTTTAAGAATCTTTTAAAACTTATATTAAAATGGAAGTTACAAATTGAATATAGTGTTTAAAAGTAGATTAAGAGGATTATTACTGGTTAAAATTCGGCTGTTTTTGCTCATCATATTCGTATTTAACTAGTTTAGTTTTATGACAACATTTTTATTTGTGTTTTTTATTTTTTTTTGTTTTTCGTCTTGTTGGGGAAATTATAATTAAAATTATTATTATTACAACTGATAAATTAAATGGAATACCGTATATACTAGTTTTAAGTGAATTATTGTACAGCTTCTTAGCTTTTCAATAAATATTGATTTGATTTGATTTGATGATGGACGAAAAAGGCCTAATTTTACCCATCTACTTTAAATTTTTAAAATTTATATTAGGTACTAATCAATTAGAAACAATGTACTTTGCTTTAATACAAAGTTATTTAAATTCTGGAACATTAGGTTGGGTAAGTGTTAACAAAAATCATCTAAAAAATTTTAAAACATTACAAAAATGGTTCTTGAAAATTATAATAAAGATAACTTTTATTCATGGGAACAGTTATATAAGGAAAGTAAAAAAAATATATTTTTATAATATATTTATTTATATTTTTAAAAATAGTAATTTTTATTAATTACAATAAACATCTTTATAATAAAAAGTTTAAAAAATATATTACAACAAAAAATAAAATTAATAAATCTCAATATTTAGGTTTATACTTGCATGATATTTTACCCAAACCAATAAAATCAGTTAGATCATTTACTCTCTATAAAAAAATATTAAAAGTTGGTTATTCTACTTTAAAAAAGTTGCCATGTGTAGATAAATATGTCGTTAACTTATTTTTAGGTACTCTGAAGGTGTGCAGTCTCTTAACTGGGCAAAAATTATGAAGACTATTACAGATGATCCCGAAGGATTCTTTGAGAGTGGGGGTTGGACTTTCTTAGATCCTGAATCGGATGAGGAAGCTGCGGTATGTGCTTTCCAAAATTGCATTTGTTATTTTAAAAATAATCACAATAGTGATAACAAATACACTATCTTAAGATGTTTAAGTGGTTCAGGTTTCGAAAGTTCTATATTTATTAAGGCAATATAACTTTATATTTCTAAGGAAAAGATTAAGATAGTTTCTTCTTGACTGTTGTCAGTGATCATGTATTAAACATGTATGTATAACTACACTACATATTACTAGGATGTTAACACATAAGCTTTAATACCTAATAAGAGAAGCCAAGTAAAATTATTTATGAAACTTTGACATCTCCAATTACATCAAAAGTTGCTGATAAGTTTGGTATTTTTACATTTGATTACAAGAAAAAAATCCTACTTCCATTTTTTTGCAACTCAGGCAGATCCAACTATTTTTATGAAAGTGGTATTTTAAAGTAGCACCTAATTTTATGAGACTTTGAAGTCCATATTTTTTTCTAACAATATATTGTTACAGAGAAAAAAATGCGCAATAGAGATGAAATCTGTTTTTTCCAATAAAATTAACCAAATTTATATTAAATTATATGTAGTACTATAATATAATTTTGTTAGTTAAATTAATTTTTGTGTTTTAATTTTTAATAGGCAGAAGAAGAAACAGAGGATGAAGATGAGGTCTACCAGCCTGATGACATAGAATCTGGTTCTGAAGAAAGTGAAGAAGACTCTGAGTACTCTGAAGGAGATACTGAGGAGAGTGACAGCGCATCTGGAGAAGATGATCTTGGTATTTATTTTCATTTAGTTTATTTTTTTAATTAAAATTTTATTTGAATTTGAAGTTTATTATACTTAAGATGTGAATATGTTAATAGGTTGCAAATATCTTATTTTCTTAATAACATTTAGATCAAATTAAGGATTCAGACCTAAAATTTGAAGGGTTATTTGGCTTTCCGGTATTGCGCCTGTACTGTATGTTCCCTTTCTTTTATACAACATGACACTTCTGTCAAATAGTCTATTTCGATTATGACAGGTCATGCTTCCATAATTGTGCATCCACAATCAATTAGTTTGTAAAATTGACATTTAAGCTTGATTTAAAAACTTTAAACCGTTGACGGTTTACTATTGATGAAGTTTAAAGTTTATTGATATTACAGTTCCAATTTCAAGTGTGTTTAAAAATATCAATAAAAACTGTCTTAAACTTGGTTAGTATCAGTCTGTCACTTTAAAAGTTCACAAGGGGAGTTTAGTGTGTTTTTTAAATGTATGTAAAATGAAATGTAAATATAAGCATTCATATTTCATCATCAAATCGTCTTCATAAACTTGATTCGCGGAGTGATTTTTTAAATAAATAGTAACTTACTGGATATGGTTTATACTTGTTGAGTGCTTTACACTGGGACCAAATGTAAGTAGGCTTTTGGTATATTTTGGCAATGATCTTACAATGAATTTAATTCCCTATCTTTGTCTTTGTTGCCTGTCTGCCACTCTTGAGATTCATGGAGTGTTTTAGTAATACACCTTGAGATTTAAGACTTTCTTAATTTCCTCATTATTACTTTAACGCCCTGGTAGCCAACAATGTTAGTTTATTTTTGAGGTAAGATATAGTGTTGTACTTGTTTAGAAAAAAAAAATATAGCGACTGATCATTTATTGTAGCATAGCTGTAAGAATAATTGCAGGGGTTTTTTCCATAAATTCTATGTTTTAAAATTTCTTTGTAGTTTTCTGTGGCCTCAACGTTATCCTGAAAAACCGTGATATAGCTTTGGGATTTAAATCTGGTTATTTCTGTTAGTTGCAGCTCACACTCTTTTAAGTATTTACGAGACCTGTGTTTAGAGACCACAGACTTGTCTATCACGATTTTGCAGGTTGCATTTACTTCCTCATTAATCTGTATTAACTGGCGCTTACCTTTCCCTGAATGTGGAGGTACAGTAGAATAAATTTAGGAATCCTCCTTATGGCTTTATGATGCTTAGGCAGAAAGCTTTTGAACACTATTTAATATCCTTTGTAAAGTTTTTAATATTTGACTTAATATTTTTAAAATTTACTGAAACATGTTTTTGATAGTAGGTTTATTTAAACTTTTTTTAACAGGGTCAGAAGAAGAATCTGGAAAAGATTGGTCAGATCTTGAAAGGGAAGCAGCCGAAGAAGATAGGGAAAGAACCTACGAGGATATGGACGATCGCAGAGGTGGCCGAAAAGGTAACTTTTCATCCAAAGATAAGCACAAGTCCCCAAGTAAACATTCCAGCTCAAGTTCAAAACACAGCAGTAGCAATCACAAGAGCAGCTCCAGCAGCAAACACTCTTCTTCAAGCAAACATAATAGCAGTAGCAGTAGTCGGGATAAAGGTAAGGCTAGTGGTAGTTTATTAAAATAAATGTGTTGTATAAATGTTGTTTATTAAAAAAGTACCTTTAACAAATCCAGTCAGACGTTTATGTGTAATGTAATTTTGTATTGTTTTCTGGTGTGTATAAAAGCACATACCTACTGCTTATAGAGATATGTGCTAGGCTGTTAGGCCTATATCTAAAACATTCAGTAATCGACGTTTCGTAAATATCTGCAGTAGTCATTATCCAAGAACATGATAAGGCAGCTTACAAAGGTTTCTTTCTATTATATATACTTGACTTACAGTTAACTACACTGTGTCGCAGTGATCCCGGCACACCAACACCAGAAAATCATCTTGCTGGCTGTGCTACGTTGATAGAGTTTCATATATTCTGATAGGTTTTTGTTAAATATTTATGCATAAATAGTTTTACATTGTTATCCTGCCAATATTCAGTTGTAACTCACCAAACTGCAAAATTATTCTGCACTAGAAAACTGTTTTACAGAAAAAAATTCTTGTATCACTTATTTTTTCAGAAAAGTTTTTAGATTTCTGGAAATTAGTGCCAAAAAGTAGTTGGTTTCTTAAAATTATAATTAACTAAGCAACATATTTCTAAATTATTGTTACTGTCAACGTCTGAAACATGAAAATTATTAAGTCAGAACCAATTTTAGAAATCACATTAATCTTAAAAATCATTCAGATTTTGACATTTTTTTGTTTCTTAATTTGGCAACAGATGCTATTTATTTATTTTAGTATTCTAATAAATAAATGCCGGGTGTTATGGAAATATTTTAATATATTATTATGGATGATTTCTTGGCTTTTTTAATGTTGCATGCATTTTTTTACAGACCGCGATCGTGACAGAGGAAAAGACAAGAACAGACACTCTTCTTCATCCAGTTCTAAACATAAATCAAACTCTTCAAGTCATTCTTCTTCAAGAGATAAGGATCGTCATTCCTCTTCCTCTTCAAAAGATAAAGATAAAAGTCGCCATAATAGCTCTTCATCTCATAAAAAGAGGAGTCGTGATGACAGTGGAGATAGGCACAAATCCAAAAAATCCAAGAAGTAAATTAAAGTTTATCTTATAATTAATTTGCAGCAATGGTCAATATTCAGATTGTTAGGTTAGTTTTTATTATTTTTTTCTAGTTCTTTAATGTTTTAAGTAGATGCATTATAATTTAATATTCGTTACTCAATTAAATAGTTATTTTTTATCTGAAATAAAAAGTAGGCATCTAAAAACCATTCTATGTACTTATATAGTTAATGGGATAGTTTTAGTTTGGTAAAAAAAACTACACTTATAAAAACATTATTTTTAAGATTCTTAGTAAACATAAATTAGGATGTTTTAAAACACTAGTAGCGAGAGATAAAAACAACCATAACCCTATAATAGTGTCATTACAAATTAAATCAAATAAATGGCATTGTATTCTAACAAACTGAGCTATGCAGTATACAACTTGGTAAAATAGAGATTGTATTATTGTATTAACGTAAGAAGTGTGCAAAAAATATTTTTTATCAGAAATATTAGGGAATTATCGGAACATTTTATTAGGAAACACTAAATTTATTAAATTTACTATTTTACCCCGTAAAAACAAAAGCATATTATTTATTAGTTTTTATCTTTATGTTATTAGGCATACTGCAAAATATAATACTTTTAACTTGTGCTCAAGTAACAAAATGCTGCGAAAAAGTTACTTTGTGACCTGTAATTTATTATATATCATCCCCCGGTAAGCCCTTACATTAATTTAAGGGTACTTAATGCTTAACCTAATAAATAATATTTTATTTTGATCTTAGTTAAACCTAAACGGGTTATTACATGACTCAAGAACATAAATGGTTTTTAAAACCTATTATAGAACTAAAGATAATTTTAAACAATGTATGGGAAAAAGTTGACAGCTTTTTCTTGTACGCCCACGATATGTACCTACAAAAAAGTAGGTTAATTTTGTTTTTCTCTTTAGAAAGCAAGTAAGTCAGTACAAATTATTTTATTGGGTATATTTCTTTTAGTCGCAATCTTTTAAATTTCCAAGTGCATATCTTAAAGTATAATTAGTTTATTTCTTTTGTCTTTATGTATAAATATTTATTTGCAATATTATAACCAAAAAAATATGTTAATTTTCTATTATACTTAACTAATAAACAAAAACTAACCTAACATTTTAAATACTTTGTTGTTTTATGTTTGATAGCCTTAGTTTTTTTTTTATTAACTTACCTTTAGTGCTGTTAGTTTGTAATATTTTATTACGGTTTGATTTTCTCATGTACAAGTAAAAAAACATTAAACATTTTATATTATCTGTTTGTACATTATACCCCTCATATCTTTTCCAAATATGTTTGCTTCAAATTTAAGAATTAAACCTACTTATTGGTGTTCATCTGTTAGTGTGCTATTTGTGGACTATGTTGTTCCAAATAAATCTAATCACAACTTTCTAAATATGTTTACTTTTTTTTACTAACATGATAACTAATATTTTTAACCCAAAACATATCATTAAAAAGCCTAAAAGTAGTTAACAAACCTTCACGGCTGCTGTAGGCGAGAGAGGGTGAGCGCACTCGATGTCGCTGTGAATGTGTTAGCCCCTTAGACACATGCTTCAATTTAAGCCTACTAAATTACCTCACTTTAGGCACTTTTGCATTTGTAAGTGCCTCACCAAACCTAGATTTTCTATACTATTCGAAACGAATCTGACCGGTACATTTTGAGAAACCCCAAACAAAACTTTTAAAAATATGTTTTTTAAAATAACTTTTAAACGGCTGTACTGACCGATCCCAAAAATTAATCAGCTCTTAACGCTTAAAAAAACGCGTCGATCGCCCCCAAACAAGTCAAAATTGGTTATTAGTTCAAGATATATCCTTATCGAAAAATTTTAAAAATGTATTTTTTTTTATATATCTGAACCACTTTACACCTTTCAAAAATACCAGGAAAATTCAGGAGTCTTTCTTGTACATCCAGGAAGTTACTCATAGAAATTAAAAGCATCGAATGCTCCCCCAAGACTCCCCCCGTATCATTATATTGATATTTATGTTTTTTTTTATTTAGATCACTTCACATCTTTCAAAAATTCTAATCAATATTCAAGAGGCTTATCATGTCACTAGAAAAATTTCAGTAAAATTTATTTGTTAATTTGAAATTAGCGGCAGTTGCAGGGATGGCTTGTTGGGTCAACAGGCGGCAAGTTATTTGATTCAAAATTATCAAATTTTTAATTTCAAATTAAATTGATAGATGTAATCGATTAAATTATTCAATGTATATGAAATTCCAAAAATATTTTTTTTAATCAATTTTCGGAAAATGCAAAAATATATATTTTTTTAAAACTACCAGTTAATTTTTTTTTTAAACAATTTCATATTATCATTTTTAATTTTCAAGGAAATGCAGTAATTATTTAATGTCTTAGAGAATTCGGTGACTGCTTTGAATAAAATAAGCGCGGACCACTGGGCGTGTTAAGTTTCACTTTATAATTTTTAACATTCTCAAGATTGGTAACACAGGCCCACAAAAAAAAATAAGTGGTGCGTGCTGGGTTTCGGACTAGGATTTTCTGGCGTATTTTTTTCCGCTGAACGCGAATCTGAAGTCAAAATTGGGGGTCAAACAACAAAAGATCGAGAAAATCCCAACATTTACCGGCAGAAACCTGCTAACCACGGAATGTTTGAACTACGACTATATAAACTATAAGAGATATAAAAAATTTCTTGGAACAAAAAATAGAGCTTTTTAAATTTGTATAAAAAAGTTATATTAACATTTTTAATAAGATATATAATAAAGGAGATATAAACGAAAATGTAATTTTGACAAAAAAATTCAGTCCAAAATAGAAAAAAAATTTATGTCATTTTTTTAATAATAAATCATTTATTTTGTGTATTTGAATCCCAAATCACTTAAAATTTACAGAAAAAATCCAAAAATTAAAAAAAATAATATTTTTTTTTCCAGAGGTCTACCTCGAAAAATCCTGTAAATTCGGTTTTTTGATTATAACTCGAAAAATATTGTATTTAGACAAAAGGTTATATGACTTATTTATTTATTTATTCAGGTAGTACACTACAGAAAGTAAAACTTCTAAACGGTACAAATTCAGTTCACAAATTAAATATACAACTACATATACCCAACACTGCAACAAATACAAGATAAATTATTTATATTTTAAAATCGCCTTCAACGTGGCTAAGCTAATAAAAAATATATCACAGTCAGAATAAAATCTATTATATATGTTCATTAAACGGTGTGCAAAACTATTTAAGCCGTAGTTTGTTCTGTGATACCTTTCATAGAATAATTGTAT
>JAHBCN010019557.1:0-15842 GCA_019359885.1 Listronotus oregonensis
AAAAAAAATGAAATTATTATTTGTTTAAAAAAAAAATGTAGAAAAAAGGGGTTTAAGCTCTTTTAAATTTTCTAAATTATGACCTTAAAATTCGTACTTTTTTAAAAAATTTTTCCAAATTCCCGTTGATAAAAAGTAAATTTTATGTCATTTTCAAAAAAAAAAAAAACCCCTTTTTGGCTATATTTTGGTTTTTTTTAATATTTTTTTTAAAACACCCCTTTTTTTAAATTAATTAAAACCTTGTAGAATAAGTAACTAAAATTTTTAACCACGAAATATACCATTAAAGAGGTTTTAAAACAATTAATTATTAATATTTCTAAAAAACAAATTAAATTTTTCCCGTTGTGCAACTGGTTTATTTTGGGGGAAAATTTAAAAACGTCTTTTTGCTATAAAGAAGTTAAAACTATGGTTATTTAAAATACCTACCTACTAATTTCTATTAAGAATGTTAAAAGAGCGTCTCTATTATAATCCTATCACCTATAAAATATAAATATAATTATAATTTAGTGTTAGTTTAATAATTAAAAAAAAAACATTTATTTTCTTCATTAAAAAAACAAAAAATATTTACCGTATAACTATGGACCTTATAATGTTAGACCTCACCTGAAAAAAAAAACATAATTTAAAAATATATAATGATCTTTAAATACAAGGCGAAAAATATAATGCACCATTTTTATAACTAAATACAAATTTCTTTTTAAGAAATATATGGCTATTGCAATGCAAAAGACAGATTTTTTTAAATTTATAATTATTAAAAAAATTAAACTCTTGTTTGTAAAGTAAACTCTTCTTAAACTGATACATGTGAAAGTAGTCTTGCTAGCTAAGAATCAGTTCATTTACCTTTTTTTCTTTCCCGCTATTTTAAATTGTTTTAAGCAATACAATAAAAATCAATGGCAATGGAAACTTGAAAACAATAACAAACCTGGCTTGTAAATACACTACCCAAATTTATTTTTCATACTTCACTCATAATTTAAGTGATTGACAACTTTTCGAAAGTTAACACCAAGATTCCTTCTTCACATTTAGTAACTTTATATTTTGTCCCAGGGGTAAAAAAGACGTTTAAAAACAAAAAAAATTACTTAAATTAAAAGAAAAAAACCTATATACATAGCAAAACCATTTTTACACCTATTTGTCTAGTTTAATAACTTTATCAGCCCTTTCCAAGAGAGAGGTAGATTAGAATTCTGTTAGAGGTCCAAACTTCAGGCGAAAGGTAACTAAATTATCGGAGCTGTCTACCGCCATTGCCCTTATACTCTCCAGTAATTATCTCTCAAATTTGGCTTGGGACCTGGGGATTTGCTGACCCCTGCCTGTTCGGTGAAGACACCTTCGTTGTACGATGACAAAAACAATCAACGTAATGATGGATTGCTTGCAACTTGCGAAAGATGGAATAGAATAATTC
The DNA here is from genome assembly GCA_019359885.1 of Listronotus oregonensis. Classification (NCBI taxonomy): domain Eukaryota; kingdom Metazoa; phylum Arthropoda; class Insecta; order Coleoptera; family Curculionidae; genus Listronotus; species Listronotus oregonensis. Next base: position 1,445 of record JAHBCN010019557.1, read on the forward strand.
GAAGCTTGTTTGTTTTAAAGTTTGTCATAAATAAAATGTACACACAAAAAGTCTTTAAAATGTATCATAGACATGAGAGTATGTTTTGTTAGTGGATATAAAAAACTTATGCACAACGCTTAACGAAAAACTGATGATTGATGATATTTATTATATTATCATTTCGGATGAAATATGGCTACATTTCTATGACCCAGAGTAAGATGGAGTTAACTCTGATTCTTCAACTCTTAAGAAGTTCCTTAAACCCGAAACGGCTGGAAAAGTTCTTGTTTTAGTTTTGTTAAGATTCTTTTATAATAATTCTGGCAATTACTTTAAATAAATAAGATTGTAGCAAAGATTAAACAATAAATTTATTATTTCAACTGTCCCTAAAGCACAAAACACAGACTTTTTGCAATTTTTTTTAAATATATTTTTTTATGGGATTCATTTCTCATTTTCTTATTTGTGTTCCGATTCATAGGCAATAAGAAAAAAACAAAATTATGTAAATACATATTTATATTACGTTTCTTATAAAAAAAGCAAGCTTGCTACACTGGGGTCTAGTTTCATATACCTGTATTCATTATCGCATCATAACGAAAAGTTAAAAATCTACCAAAATTTACAAAAAACCGGGGTTAATTGATTCAAATAGAGAAATCTAATAAATGTGGCAGCGCTGGGCACAGGAGAAATGCATCGTTTTGTCACGATCAATTACAAGTCGTTTTGGACTAAATTTAGAAGTGAAAATGGATTTGCAAGTTTACAAGAATTTTTTGCTTTGGTTGGCTTTGCACAGGAGTGCATACAGCCACTACATTTAAGGTATTATATTAAGGGACTTTACAAGAATTAACTAACAGTATTTACTTTTAAACTATAAATTTAAATTTTCTAAAAATATATAGAAATACTGACGTATTTATTTACATTAAAACTATTTGACGATACAAACCAGTCGATACATATCTACGAACACGGGTTTGACACTGGCAACAGCCTTCATAACTTCTTGGAACAGACCGATTTAAGGTGCGTTTGAGGGGCGGATGTACACCTTATCCATTCTAATGTTAGAAAATGTTGGATTTCGACTGGAGAATTAACGACGGAAAGTCTTATTTGCCAACTTATTAATATTAGTTTTTGGTAGGTTTAACAACACACAATTTAAACTATAATGGTATTTTTAAATTAAAAACTGTTACATAAATAATGGTTCCAATCCCAGGATTTAGAAAATGTTTTTTGAAATTGCAAGTAAAACACAAAACATGGTTGCCCCGGCCATAATGCCCAGGTACTCTCTACCTGGAAAATGCTTTTAACGTCAATATTATTGGTCCACGGTACCGGATACCTTGGCCAGTCACCTGATCTTTCACCGAAAGACTTCTTTCTGTGGGGTCACTTTAAAAGGGTCATTTATTAAAGTGTAAAATTTGAGAATCTAAACCAGCTACAAAACGCTATTTCGTTAGAATGTAATAAAATTTCGCAACGTTAGAAATGAATTTTATGATCGGTATTTTATTTCATTTTATTTTTTCACACCTAGTAAAATATTAAGAGTCCAGTTCTCTCTTTTTTCGAATCTATTTTCGATCTTCTGAGTTAAACATTTACAATTACTTATTGCGATGGCTTTGGACCAGAAATTACTGACAATTTGTTTAATGGTTGAAATGGACCAGATAGGCTTGATGGGAAAATAAATTGAAAATATTTCAGATACTGCTATTGGTTTAATTAAATTCTAGTAAGGTAATTTTTTTAATGATCGATAGTAATAATTGTTATTAGTAAAACTTAATTGTAACAATTAATAAAAGGTTTGATAAAAAAATAATGTTAACGTGTATTTTACTTTGATTGTCATGGTTGTGAGATTGAAAAAAACAAAACAAAAATTCTGGTATTCGGCTGTACGTCAGATTTGACAAAGCCCTATAACAAATTGTTTGCTGGTGGCTGGTGTCCATTTGGTTTTACCTGAACCAAAAATTTGGTAATTTTGCAATTACATTTAATTGAATAGTTCATAATTCGCTTATTAAAATTTTTTGAAACTTGACACGAGAGTTTGTCAGATTGGTCTCTTCAAAAAGTTATCTTACATTTTTCCTGTAAAATGTACAGGGGAGCCAATAATTAACCCCCTTAAAATTTACATGGGATTTCCTATGTTCCGCTTGGCGACGCACCACCCGGTATAAGAGCCCTAAAAACACTATATTTGCAACTAAATATTTCCGGAACTGTATTCTTCATAAATTTTATTCTGCACCAATCGATGCAAAATAATTTAAAGAATAATCGGTATATATTTCAAAAAAGTCCTAAGAAAGTGTCTCTCGTGATACAACTACCTTAAACTAAAGCGATTGATTTACCATTTTTCAGTAATTCGGTATAAATGTTAAACCTATTTCAAGAGACAGTTTTCAAAATAAAATCACTAAAAAATTATAAAAATTTCATAAAGCACAAGTTAACGGCTGGCCATTAAATAAATTGTAAGTTAATGTAAATCTGAAAACCACTTTGCACATGAAAGTAGAGTCCTGAAATATAATTTCAGCAGTTACCGTATATACAACACAGGACTGGATTTCTAGAAATAAATATGTCTGGATAAAATTGTAAGGAAAGGGAATTGAACCGGGATGAATGATCTGTGCTATTTAAAGTTAACTGTTAAAAATATTATATCAGAAAGAGTATTTATTTTCTACCATTATTAAATAAATAATTTTTTCCCTCTACCTTATTTATTGAATTATAATAATAAAATTTTAAAACCTTAAAAATTTAAAATATTATATTATCTTTATATATTTTTATATTAGATATATTTTCCCAAAAAAAATATTAAAAGTATTCCGATTTTTTTTTGTGTAACAAAATTTTACCATTTTCTATCCAATATTTTTTTATTTCTTTTCTTTTTCTTTATACGATTTAAGGTTTTGTTTTTTTTATTTTTTAAAAAACACAAAAATGTAAATAAATTTAAAATTTATTATTCCATTATTAAAATAAATATTTAAAAAAATATATTTCCGGGTTGTTGGTTTTTCAATCTGCCTTCCCTTTCGTACCGACGCCATTTTTGGAGACCAAAAATTTTTATTACTGTCTACCTGTGATAATCCTTATTTGGCAAACTAATAATCTTTTTAAAAAGTCAATTCGATTTTATTAGTTAAAAGAATTTAAAAAAAAAAGGTATTGTTAAAAAGGGATTTGATTATAAAAATAGCAAAATGGATTTAATGGGAGATAGAGTTAATAAATTGCTTTAAAAGGGGTTGGAAAATGAGTTTAAAAATTCTAAAAAAAAAAAAAAAGGCCCGGGAAAGGAAAAAAGAACTTTAAAATGATAACACAAAGCAAAATTGACGTATTCCCTTTTTTTAGGAAAAAAAATCCGCTGTGGAGGTTTTTTCGGCTGTCGAAATATGGAATGCCAAAAATAAGTAGGGAAAACTTTTATGGTTTTTTTATTTTTAATATTTTTAAAGGTTAGTTTAAAAGTTTTTTTCGTTGCTAAACAAAAAGAAGCTCTTTTTCCTATTTTTTTAAAACCCCATTTGTTCATAAGGGAGGGGGGGGGAGGAAAAAAAAAAATTTTTAAAAAAATTTTTTATTAAACCTTATTTAAAAAATTTTTAAAAATATTTTCCCTAAATATTTTTATTGGGTTTTGGGGCAGGGGGTTTTTAAAAAAATTTTAAAAAAACCTGTCTACTACAAAATCCAATATCAATAAAAGGGAATATTTTATTAGTAAAGAATTGAAAAAAAAAAGAGTGATTTTCATCTACCGTATAGACAAAAAAGAAGGAAAATATATTGTCTTTATGAAAGGAGTTATTCCTCCCTTTGGGGTAAATAAAAAAAGAAGCTAGACGAAGACAGAAACCAATATAAATATTAGCCGTCCACCCTCCATGGGAGTTGTTTGTAAAATGGGATTTAAATCCCCAAAATAACAAAAGACAAAGAAAGGTAATTTTGATAGATTAAAAATATAGGTTAGAAAAAAGATCCATAATTCCCTTTGATGAAACATGGTTCGATACACGACACAGTATCAAAGGATGGGTTGATTCCAGTCAAAACTGTCAGAGGAAAGCACCTTCAAATAAGGAAAACGCATTACCATAATACACGCTGGTTCAGAAGACGGTTTTCCCAAACTGCTTGCTGTTGTCTGCAAAGAATATTAAGGATTCTAGCTTGGATTATCATGAGGATACAAGTGCAGAACTTTTGAAAACTGGTTTTCAAAATTATCTTTTAAAAAATATTCGCAAACAACAGTGTTATTGTCATGATAACGCAAGCTACCACAGCCGTCTGCTACACAAAGCACCAGCTTCATCAAGTTCAAAAACTGAAATCCAGGAATATTTGTTAGAAAATGATATTTATTTTGAATTCAGTTACAAAAAACGCATCTTTGGAAGTCCTAAATTCATATGCAATTAAAAAACAATATGTATGTGATAATTTGGCTGAACAGGCTGGGCATACTGTCTTACGGCTTCTCGTATCACTGTATGTTTAACCCATAGACATTTGTGAACCAAGTAAAATTAAAGATCAGAGCAGAAAATGTACACCTACTTTAAGTCCAGGTTATAAATTTGATAAAAAATTTAATTACTAACATACCAGTCGAGAGCTGGAAAAATTCACTACAGCACATTATAAAAATTGAGGACTCTTACATTTCTATCCAAAACAACATAAATCCTATTGTAATTAATCTCAATGATGACTCTGATAGTGAAACAGAATTAGATTTAGATATTTGGATTAAAAATGTAATTATCTATAGATAATTCAGTTATAAATTTATTAAAACTTTGCATATATTTAATTTCTTAATGTAATTTTAAGATTATACTTACCTAAATAAACAATAAATTATAAATCTTTATATTATTAAAGTCCGTCCCTAATGTTTTGTCCTTTAATACCCATCGATCCGCAGCTTTATTGCTGTCGGCAGGTATAATCCATAAATGAAGGCAAGAGCTAACACGGTATACTTTGAGACAGACTATACAACCAGTGCTTAACGGTTAAATTAATTGTATACTACCAAAATAATTTTAGATCGAAACCTCAAAAATCAATAAAATATTTACTAAAATAGCTAGGGAGCTCCAGAAAAAACAATGCAGAAATTTTTAAAAGTAAAGAGTGCACTGCAGCCAAAAAATCTACAACAGACACCTTTTAGACTGTTAAAACCCCAAATTAATTATTTTCAATCCTTAAACAACATTTTGAATTTTAACAAATTTTTGTTAGATGTTACTTTCAAAAATACACCAGTACAGCCCTACAACTCCCATTTATTTTGATGTATCGTAAATAGACTCAAATAGTAACTACACGTATTGAATGTGTTTTTGAAATGTTCTTGCAACGATAGGAAGGTAATAGTGGGAAAATATAAAGTGACAATGGCGCTATTTTTGTGAAATATTACGGACAGACATTCGCTGTAATAAGAAATGTACCTTTAGCGCGATGCACTGAAGAAATATCTTTTATCAATAATTGTAAATCAAACAAATTTTCAGTTTAATACATCTTGGGCAGATAATAATTTTTGTAATCAGTATATTTTTAGGGGAATATCAAACGCATAAAAATTATTTTTGTGTTAGGTTGGATTTGAACCTACTGAGGGTAAACCTGTTGTCAGCTTTTACCCCTACAAATGATTTTGTGTCCATAAGATGCTGCTATAAAGAGAAGGGTGTGTTTTAGTTTTAAATTAAAAATACAACACTGGAAGCACAATGATTATAATTTAATATAAATATACTTAAGCGGTAAACTTTAACGAAACTCAAATCTTAAAGTTTTGAGAATTTGACTATGCATGTACGCCATCCTTGGAAGGGAGGAATACTTACAAACATTGGTTATATTATACGTTGCAGTATAAGCTAGTTGTGCCCGTAACAAATATTTTGGGACTTTTTGTGAATGTCAGTAGACAGCTTTATCGGTAAAACCATAGGTCTCAATCTTTTCTGGAACAACGTTTTCTTTATAAGAAAAGAAATATCCACCTCTCCATTAGTTATAATAATAATACCAAATATAAAAATAGAAAAAGGCTTAGATGATAATGATTATACAGCTATATTTTATTGATTAACAGCACATAGTAGAAATTAAAAAAAACAATCAAAACTAGCCAGAATTTTCACTTCAAAAGAGTTTAACTAGAAGAGGATCCAGGACAACAAGAACGAAAGATATATAGGTAGGTAGGTAGGGGTTTAAAGTGAGTGGGTATAACACCCTTCCACCGCGATCGATCGGTCTATTTTGGATCACACCCTTTTATATTTCTCCCACCGGGTCCAGACTTCTAATAAATCTGATGATCCTGTTGGGACAGAGATCTTTTGCCGCCCCCGGCAACAAGGTGTCATTGCCGAGGATTGCGAATCTTAGTCGTGCCATTGCTGGGCACGAACATAGTATGTGTTCTGCCGATTCATCCCCCTCCATGCACATGCGGCACTCGGCGTCTTCCGCTAGGCCGATCTTGTGCATGTGGTATTTCAATCTGCAGTGTCCCGTGTACAGTCCCACTAGAGTTTTAAGGTGTACCCTTGATTGCTCCAGTAGTTTGACAGTACATTGTTGGTTCGATGGGCTATGAAGGCCTTCGAGTGTCTGAGACCCGGAAGTCCTTACCGGAGATTTTCTCTTTGTGTCCAAGCTGATATGAACTGCTTGGCCATTCCAATTTTGTTTTCGCCCCCCTTTTGGCAAGGAGGTCTGCGGATTTGTTACCCTCTAGGCCGGTGTGTCCAGGTATCCACAGTAGTGTAACCTTATTGTTTTGACCCAGTTTGGACAGCGCATCCTTAGAGCCTTAAGAGCTGCTTGACTATCGGAGAATATTTTAACTGTCTTACGTGTGCAGTACCGATCAACCAGCGATCTAGCACACATCTCAATAGCAAATACCTCCGCTTGAAATATGGTTGCGAGAGTGCCCAGGCTGAAGGAAAACTCTGCCCTCGGCCTCTGTCCATATATTCCAGCTCCAACACCGTCCTTGGTTTTGGAGCCATGTGTACCAACAGATGTCAGCCCGGAGCAGGTCGGTCGTTTTTCGACTCCAGTCCTCCCTTTGTGGTAGACAACACTGTAGGGCCGGTTGTAATTGGTTGGTGTAGGCATTATGTCTGAGGGCATTCCTAGTCTGTCACAGGTCAGGACATTCCTGAGGAGACTGGTGCTCTCCATATGACACGCCTGCGGTTTTTTACTGACCGCTTGCTAGAGTCTGTAGGTTGCCCACCTTGCCTCTTTCTCCAAGTATAAGATATATAACCTTAAAGCCTTAAAAATAATTTAGGGAAAATATAGCAATATTTTAATATCTACAAATAAAAACGACATAAACCACACTAGTGTAATCAGCGGCAACTACTTATATTTGAAACAGTTTCTAGAGTAGGTTCATAAATCATTACAAAGCATTTATTTCTTAGATTTCTTGTCGACGTCATGTCTAAAGGAATTGTTTGTACCGGTGGGTTTTCTAATTCGGTATTAAAAAATGGTAAAGTAAAAACTTACCGAATTCGCGCATTTCTTTAACAAAAAATCTTAATTTGTTTTACCCGAATTAACCTTAGTTTTATATCAACAAGGCCATTTTCAAATCGGTTCTATTTAATAAGCTATAATCTTATAAAAAATCGTCTGGGCTGGATGGCATACCAGCAATCGTCTTAAAAATATGTGCTCCCGAGCTTGCACCCATCCTAACTCACCTCTTTCAAATCCCTTACGACACGGGCATTTTCCCGGAGAGTTGGAAAGCTGCACGTGTGCAATCTGTCCCCAAAAAAGGATGCAAAACTCTCCCTTCTAACTATAGACCTATATCTCTTCTTTCTGTTGTTTGCAAAGTAATGCAAAAAATTCATTAATTCCCAAATCTTAAAGTATCTGGAAAAACACAAGATCTTACCTGATAGACAGTACGAATTCCGTCACAGAACATCCACAGCTGATCTTCTTTTCTTTGTCTCACATAACTAGAACAAGTCCCTTGAGTTTCTTGGTGAAGCCCAGATCGTTGCTCTTGACATATCCAAAGCTTTTGATTAGGTCTGGCATAATGGGATTCTTAACAAACTTCCTTTTTACGGTCTTCCAGAAAAGCTTGGCTCTTGGCTCTCTAGTTTCCTATCTAATCGACGTATATCAGTTGCTGTAGATGGTCATTTTTCCCGCTTCTACGAAATTAATGCTGGGGTGCCCCAGGGCTTGGTGCTGGCAGCCACGTTGTTTCTTCCACACATTAACGACTTTTTTCCACAATTAATCCTATTCATAGTTTTGCTGACGATAGTACCCTCCACTCCTAATATTCAATTTCTTAATTGTTGGCGACAAATATAATTAAAGGTGTGCAACTTTTTTAAAAACTTTGGCAAAGCCAAGTATGATATAAACTGCCAGTATAAAAAGAACGTTTTGTTTAGTGTTGTCTGAAACATTAAGCTATGGTAGGCAGTTGAAAAAAACGATTATGTAGGGTTTTTTTGTGGTTGTGAAAATGCATTAAGGGTACCTATTAAAAAAATGAAGTAAATAATCTGATATATTCCAGAAAAACAAACCTCTTTGTGATTGGTTCATTTTTGCTTCAAACCGTAATGTATTAAATAATTTTATTAACGAAAACAACCCTTACTTCTAAACTGCTTGAATGGGGACAGTAATGGCTCAATGTTTTTATCCATAGACAGCTTCATGCACTCTTACGAAAGATCAAATAATGCGCATCCGCATACGCGAAAAAACTTTTATTTAAAATTTTTATGTTAAAAAATTTTTTTGTTCTCAAGTGGGTAACTCTTCGAAAATAGATTGTAGACGCTCTACCAAATTCGAACAATAATTGTGCTGGGGAGAATGCTTTTTAGAGAAAGTAGATTATAATTTTTCAATAATGCTTTTGAATGTGCAATTTGTGAAAATAAGAAAAGAACTTGAATTATTTGTCGACAGTATTTACCTAGTATCTTACAACAGAGCACTGGTTACGTGAGGGCGAACAGATATATTTGCAAAACTATTGTGTTGTGTCTAATTATTCTAGAAAAATTTTCTCATGGGGTACTGTCGTGCTAGTTCGAGATGTTTATTTTAATATGTATAATTTTGTCGATTTTTTTTTTTGGGAAAAGGAATTTGAATTCTCCATAGTTCACTGGTTAAGCTAAATGTTTTTATTATTTGCCTATACAGACCGCCTAGTACTAATTTTAATTTTTTATATCCAGACTCGAGTTACTTTTTTGGGAGTTCCCAAACTCACATATTATTTTAGGGGTGATTTTAATGTTGATTTTTTAAACAAGTCTCACGCAAATATGAATATTTTTAAAATTTGTTTGTCATTTAGTCTGAGAATGCATGTTAATGATCCTACTGTATAACTAAACATTCTAAATCAATGATTGATTATGTATGTTCAAATATAGATACTAATTTCATTAAGTGTTCTGTTGTGAATGCGGGTCTGTCAGATCATGAGGCTGTTTTGTGTTTTTTTAACCTTTTGACAAAACAACCTAGGATAGCGAAACAGGAAGGTTGTAATAGAAAGAACTATGATAGGTTTATCAACTATGTGTGGGCAGAGATTGGCGTGCTGTTCCGATTCTGAGTATCCACTGGAGGCTTTTCATGGGTTTGAATTTTTTCCCCTATTTTTGCTGAGATTATTAAGCAAAATAAAAAGTGTTGGCTTACGAAGGGTTTAAAATTTCAGCTCAAAATATGCGATCACTGCACAAAATGAAAAATTTTTTTTATGGATTGTCCAGCGTTTGTATCATACTATAATAAATATCGTAAAATTTATGAAAAATTATCAGGTTGGCTAAAGCGTCTTATTTTTCTGACCGAATTGATAATTCAGTAATCCAAGAGAATGTTGGAAGGTCGTTAATGATCTAAATAATAGGGGTGAGTCTGGATACATTCTGGTATCAGCCCATCTGATTTCAATTTTTTTTATTGATGGGCGTCTAATCTGGGCCCAAAAATTATAAAAAAAATATGACGCTCTATACTTTTTGAGGGGTTTTTAGTGAGGGAGACCTTTTTCTTTTCCCAAAACAAAAAGAAATTATGGGTGTTTTTGCTGAAATCAAAAAAAAAAAAGCTTCCGGTTGGGATCATATTTAAAAAATTTTTTCCCCCCCTTTCCCCTTTTTGGGGACTAGAAGCTTTGTGGGGGGTATAAATTGGTCGTTTTTGTAGGAAATTTCCATCTTTTTTTAAAATTGGAACGTAATTCCATTTTTTAAAGGGTGGAGATACTGGAGGCCCCTGTTTTGACCGATTTATTCCATAACACTCGAAAAATTAAGAAAAAACTTGAAAAAAAGCGTGTGATTAAATTTTTGACCAGATATCATTTACTTGCTATTGCTTAGTTCGGGTTTTTGGAAGACACAAATACCTGTGATGAAATATTTTCTTTTCTTAACTGCCTTTATCTGGTTAATGATGGAGAGGTTGCTTGGCTGATTCTGTGATCTCAGTAAATTTTACTGTGTAGATCACATAGTTTTTAGCAAGCTTGAAGTCTATGGATTTAGGGGGAAAACTTGGGAATGGTTTTCTTCTTACCTCTCGAATCGTTATCAGTGTGTATTGTTTAATAACAGTCAGTCTGAATAAATGAAAATAACAACGGGTGTTCCACAGGGATCTGTTTTAGGTCCTCTGCTATTCTTAATTTTTATCAATGATCTTGCCAGATTACCCATATCGGGTGAGTTTACATGTTTGCTGACGACACAACCATTTGTGGCACGGCCGTGATGAGGGGGGAAATTTAAGCAGAGCATTGAGACAGATTTAATTAAGAAAAATGGGTGACGCCAATTTTCCAACCCTTAATGTGTCTAAACAAATATGATTAATTTTTTGGGGCAGGCTTAGGGTGTGCAACTAGAGAGCAATCCAATAAGTAATCCTGCGGTAAAAAATTTCTGGGCCTATAAAAGATGATAAGGAAATTTTAAAGCCATTTTACAAAAAAAAATATCTAAAGGTTTATTGCTTTAAATCGTTTCCCCCGGAATTAAAAATCATGTGGCTCGAAAGTGTACTATGCCCTCTTGAGTCACATCTCCGATATGGGATATGCTTTTGGGGTTCTTGCGCTCATTTCCTGTTTTCGTTTTGTCTTGCAGAAAAAAACTGTTAGATTTATATGTGGAGCTAAACATCGCGAATCTTGTAAACCTCTTTTTTTGCTAAGAAAATTTTAACATTGCCTGTATTTTCATATTGGAAACGGTGTGTTTGGTTAGGAAAAAAAATTTTGGCTGAAATTTCTGCAGAATCTTTTTACCCCAGAAAAATGCGGGTGACTGCTCTTCCCATACCGTCCTCAACGTTGGTAAAAAACCTTTTGTATAATGGTAAAAAAAATTTAATCACCTTCCGGGATTGAAAAAACATCGGAAAAAGGTTTAGGAGAGAAGTGAAAGGTCTTCTATTGTCTAAGGCCTATTATTCTCTGACGGATTTTTTAAATAAGTTTTTTAGGGGTTTTACATTTTTTCATACCAACCTATGTTGTTTTTTTATTATTTTTGTGCTTTTTAATTTTGACATGACCCTTTTCCTCTTCTTCTTATTCTCAAAATTTTTTTCTTTATTAGATCTTTTTTTTTTTTTAGCAGGAAATATTCTATATGTGGGGGGGAAATTGGAAGGGGTCACCTTTTTTTTTTTAAATTTTTTTTATTTAACTGTATTTTCATCCTACTATGCTATTTATTATAATGTATTTTTTTTAGTTTAAGTAAAATTTTTTAGAGTAATGTTTTTTTTTAAACAAAAAAAACCCTTTTTAAAATTTAAGTTGAAGAACCATCATGTAACTTTGACTTGGAAGACAAGCGCAGGTCAATACAGATATCTCTTTCACAAGACCTCAAACTTATCTTTTGGAGCGCCAAAAATCTTGTTCAGTTAATGCCTCAAAAACACAGTCATGTTCGCTGTCGCGAAAAAAGTCTGCCAATGCTCATCTCCTACATATGAGCGGCCAAGTTCTGCATAACAAATAGTCGTTTAATCTTGTCGGGGTTTTTTTTGAGAATAACTTCAACTGGTACAAACACTTACATTCATAGCCTCGGCTGTTTAAAAAAAAGCTTGGTTTTTTTTCCCCGGCCCAAAAGAAATTTTTTTTTCTTCTTCCAATTTGTAGACTATTTTTTCCCAAATTAGCCCTTTTTTTAGAATATTGTTCTCATGTCTGGGAAAGGGTTTCCCCCTACAACATTTAGCTTCCCCTGGACTCCATTTAAAGAAGAGCCGTTCCCCCCTATTAATAATCCACTCTCATAGAAAGACTTTCTCTTCTTGCTCACCGTCGAGCTGTAGGGGATCTTCCATAGGCTTTCACGGCCAGGAGTTGGCCAGTATAACTCCTTTTCTGGCAGCTCCAAAACAGAGCAACACGTAGTAAAACTTTTATGCATCCTTTTACAGTTGAGTTAGAACGACCCCGAACTTCCCGCTTTCATCGTGCCTTTATCCCTAAAAGCAAGACTATGGAACCTGCTACCCCCAAAATTTTTTCCCCTTTCCCAATCTCCAAATATTTAAGTCCCGGGGGAAAAAACTCCCCCCTAACCACACTTAAGACATCCACAGTCCACAGTACGTTAGTATTTAAAAAGGATAAACTTTCGTGGACTGGCCCAAAAAAAAAAAAAACTATAATCTTGTAATCAACGAAGACGGCAGAGTTTTTTTTCCAAAAATATTTTTTATTATATCAATTTTCTTTTAGGATAAGTGTTCTTAAAAAAAACCCAAAAGGGGGCTAAAAAAAAAAAATTAAAACCCCTTTTTTTATTCCAATACAATATACAATAATCACTTTAAAATTGTATTTTTTTAACGTACTCATATATCAAATGTTTAAGAGGATTTTACTTTTTGAGTAGTGGAATCCGCGTCATCTGTTTTAAATTTTAAATGGCCAAGGGTGATAAACTTTATAAGGGGGTGCTCGATCCCTTTTTTAACCCCCTATACGCCAATTTAAATGTCAATTCGGTATTTGTGACGTAAAAAGGTTTGCCTGTTTGTTTTTTTTTCAGTAGCATTAAGTAATAATTTATTTAAAAAAATTATACATTGCAGTTCTAATAGTAAGTGCATATCCAAATTAGCTTTTAAAAGTTGAATATTTAACAAAAATTAATAAAATAAATCTACCTTCTGTACAAAATGGGCAAAACGGTAAAGTCCAAACATAACCTATAAAATGCGGACAAACGGTAAAAATCAAAAAATTCTTGTTAAGTTTACCACCCAGCACCGACGTATATGGGGGGGGGGGGGTTTGGGGGGCCCCGGCCCCCCCCCTTCCCCATCCCCCCTTTTTTTTTTAACAGAAAAAAAAATTCATGCACCGCGCCGATTAGTCCCCCCCAGTGCGGGGGCAGGGGAATGGGCACCCCCCCCCCCCCTTTCCCCCCCGCCCCCGGGGCTTTTTTTCGGGGGGTTTAAAAAAAAACAACTCAGGTATCCTTTTTTTTTTTTTTAAGAAAAGGCCAAACCCCCAAGAACTTTTTTTCCAAGCAAGGGCCTTCGTAACTTTTTCCTTTGCCCTTGACGTCTTTGATTTGTAATGGTCCGCGAGTCAACTCGAGTGGGGAAATGGTTGTGATGGTGTAACTGGGCTATCGGAATTGTCCCTTTACCTATCTTGGCCTTGAATCAAACCCCCTTTTGCTTTTAAAAATTTGTTTTTGTTCTTTTTCCATTGACGATCCCTATTTTTGCCTAATTTCTAATTCAACTGGTTTCCGCCGTGTACGTTTTTCAATGACATCATTAATAACCAATTTGTTAAGGGACTATGGGGAAGCGAAATCCGGGTGTTTAATTAAAAAACAGATGCAATTTCTGCAGCCTTCCCCCCCACGAAGAATTCCTCACATCAGGAATGGATTAAGAAATTGGCAACTTGCTTTTTTCTGTAGTCTAGTAGAGCATTAATTTCCTCTTTGGGGCCCCTCCTTTTAAAGCTATAGCTACGTCCGTGACCCTTGTAAAAGGTTCTCCGGGGAACCATTACATATCCGACATCAGTTGAGAAGAATTTTTTATCCAGATTAAATTAAATTCCCCAAAAAATTTTAAATTTTTGAAATTTGAAAAAAAACAGTTCAAAAAATCAAATACCTATTCATTCTGTTTTACACCTAAAAGTTAAATAAATAAAACAAAAAAAATCATTGCTGAAAAACTTTGTGCAAGATTGCGGGAAAGTTTTTTAAGGTGAAACCGATCAGTC
>JAHBCN010019558.1:0-15942 GCA_019359885.1 Listronotus oregonensis
ATTTTATGTTTAATTCCTGATTATAAATAAAATATATGTAATAAAAAATAATGTTTAATAATTTATTTACCGAGTTATAGTCAATATATTTCTGGTACCTACCAGTGAAATATTACACAAATGAAAGGAATATTTAAGTATTGCATGCTCTAAACTACAATTGTATTTATAAAAACATAGGACTTGTCTTGCAGGAACAATAAACCTTTATCAACTTCCAGAGTCTTTGAAGAGTTACTAAAAGCTCCAAGTAATATGTCATAATAAATGTACAAGAACCTTAAAATCTAAATTTAAAACCTTTTAGAAATGTAAAATTTGGATCTATAAAAGAAAATTTGCGTGGAATAAATGTGGGATTTTTAAACCAAAGTGTGTCAAGCTTTAGCTCGTGCTAAACTACATTGTAAATTTTACCACCAAAGTTAACCAAAAATATGCGACTGCAGCAAACTTCGACGTTGTTAAACAAGTTAAACATATTGAAAATTACTGCATAGTTTAAGTTTCATGTTTCCTTGCAAGATATTAATTTCAAATTTGATAATTTAATAATAGTAAAGCACAGCTGTAAGTTTCAAACTTTTATATTATTATTACTTTATTAGATGTTAGTGTTTCAAGATATACGTTTGCAAAAGTATACTTATTAATAAAATTCTGTTCCTTAATAGAAAAAAAAACATTTAAAAATTAAAATATCACTTTTTAATTTTCTCTATCATATACCTTTTAAAGTAAAAGACTTATTAAAAAATGATGTAAAACTTATTTTTTAAATTGGCTTTACACTGGCATAAGGCTGAATTTGCAGCAAACTTCTACATTACTAATCAATTTGAATATTTTAAAAATTATGCGTATACAATATCAGATTGATAAATCCTTATTTTTAGAAAAGAAAACAATTTAAATGACATAGATTAAAAAGTAATTGTGTTTGCTTTTTTTCCAACTAGCGGATGTTTCCACCAAACAAAATATTTTATAAACTATTATTTATTTTCATGTGTTAGGTTAAAAGTGAGTGGACTTTTTACGCCCTCCACTGCTCGGTCTATTGTGGCTCACACCTTTTTATATTTCTCCCAATAGGATCAGACTTCTAATGAATCCGATATTAGATTTCGAGAGATAGTTCTTACATCTCCTCTTACTCGTATCGCTACCGGACACGAGCACAATACGTGTTCTGGTGTCCCTGTTTCCTGGAAAGTATGACGAGCAGACGATTAGATCCGTCATGCCCTCCTCTCCCAGTCTAGTGACGTGGGAAGCTACCAGGTCCTTGTTACAGAAACCAGATGTTCCTTCTGAGGCCGTTTCTCCGATCTTTCCCTGTGACAACGGTTCTATCGGTTTTCTGTTAAAAGCCAGGGAACCCTTTTCCCTACGAGAGTATCTAGCCTTACTGCATTACCGCAGTAAGGCTAAAACTCTGAGAGATCGCCCTGTATCTCAGAGATATACGTAGTTTGTCACTCAGTCATTTTTTTCAATGCTATTGTCCTTCTTCTAACCTATTAGGTATCCTCTTTAGTTTTCTAGAATAAGTTTTAAGGTATTATACCGACATACGCACGGTGTATATGATGACGAACGCAGTGTGTATATTACACTAAACGTTTCAGAGTGTTTTCGCCCTATCATAAAGGTATGAGATTTGGTATGTAAATTTACATAAGAATGAATATACTTACCTTTAAAAATAATAAAGACATTTATGTCAAGTAGTGCCTGAGATATTCGATTTTGAAAATGGCCCATCTTACTAACGACTGACTGACTGACTCGCTCCTTAACTCATCAAAATTATGAGATTTTTCCCGAGGGAATAGACAGTTAAAATTTGATTTCTGAATAGGTTTTAGAACACAAGTAAAGGAAAAATTCTAAACACAGCACATTTTTACTCAAAAAGCCCTGAAACAGAGGCGGTTAGATCGTATATTTAGGAGGTATAAAAAGGTTATACACTAATTAACCTGAGCTTCTGAGATCATAATTGCCCCAAAAAGAAAAAAGATCTCACCAAAAACACATATGTAAAATAAAGGCCAAGTTCCTATCCAAAAATCTCGGCCTCTTAAAGTATTAAGATTAAAATGATACCAAGTCCTGTTCACAATTTTATTCTCAATAAATGACATATCCAACACACCCTTCTTGTCTTTAGAATACACAACTGACAATGAGTAGCTATCTATTATGTGTGTTGAATTCAAAGTTTAATACAGGGTGTCCCAACTCTATTTATACACTTAATATCTCTGCCTCTCTCGGTACATCATATATCATACATCAAAAATAATTAACATAACATCCTATAGTAAATAATAACACTAAAATCTTGGACTTCGATTGTCTTTATTTGTTATTTGTTAAACAACGTTTTGGTTAGTGATGTATCTCCAACCGTTTTTAAGTGATAACTAAAAACTATTTTTAAAAACTAGGACTTATACAAGTATACTATCCCTTGTTCACCGAAGCTTGACCGACTTTTCACGGTTCAGCAACGGCTGCCGGATATTCGAAATATCGATACTAGGCTTGCTAAATATATTTTGGTTGTTTACAATTATTATAGCTTCTTTGAATTTTCTTTTTTTCCAGTGGCTTTCTTTATGAATAGTTTTTGCTTCCGACCATTGTTTGCGGCGTTGTTTTGACCAAGCGTGTTCGGCAATCCCTAACTTCGACGTTTCACTTTTTTCCGTATGTTTTTTGTGTTCTTTTACTCTAACTTTGAGTGGTCTTTTTTTTTCCCGATGTACACCTCACCACATTCACAGGGAATTTAGTAGATAGAGTCATTATTTGAAACTTTGTAGTCTAGTGTCGTCCAAGTAAGAATGCTTCTTAGTGCAGTTTGTGATTTAAATGCCCTTTTAATATTATACTTATTCGCGATCCTGCGGGTCTTTTCCAAAGTTCCTTTAATATATGGAATTGCCATAAATATCTGTTCATGTTGCGTCTCGTTTGAGTTAAAGATTTTTGTCTTATTTTGATATTTTTCGATTGTTTCCTTTACCAGTGTCTCACTTTCAAGGAAACATCCTATAGTAAATGGGACACCCTGTATATTTTTGAATAATTGAAAATAACTTTAAAATACCTTTCCAAAAAGATGGCACACTTAATATTTTGCTCGAATTCTCTTCGAAATAAGGAGTTTTTAATAGTTCGCCCACTTTGAATAAGTAAGCAAACAAATGCTTATTGGTAATTGTCAAATTGTGATTTTGGCTGTAAACACGCCGTAATTTAGTCAAATCTTTTAAATAAATTTAAAATGAAATTTGAAAATTATGAAAAATGGGATATGATATATGATATATATGATATAAAAAAGATCAAAACAGTATATAACAAATAGGGATAAGGAGTTAAAAGAGATAGTAGTTTTAGGAGCCGTTCAAAATAATCCTAAAACGTCAACACGAAAATTGAAAACGTTAACAGGACTGGCAAGAACTAATGTTAGACGAACTTTAAAGAAATACAAATATTAACCATACAAGACCAGAAAAGTGCATCATCTTAGACCTGGAGATTTTGAACGCCGCATAGATTTTTGTCGGTGGTTTCTGAAAAAATGTAACAGTGTGCGCGATTTCCCACTGAATTGTATTTGGACTGACGAAGCGTATATAAGCAGTGTCGGTATTTTTAACCGCTATAACTCGTATACTTGGGCGCAACAAAACCCTCATTCAGTAGCCGAGCTAAGAAACCAAGGAAAATTTGGGTTTAGTGTCTGGGCAGGTATTTTTAAAGGTAGGATTATTGGCCCGTTAATTTATGATGGTACCCTCACCTCTCAACGATATTTTCAAATTTTAAGGCAACAAATAGAACCCTTCATTGATGATCTACCTCTAATGGAACTCGGAAACATATTTTTCCAGCAAGACGGGGCACCGCCTCACAACGCTGAAATTATTAGTAATTTTTTAGCAGATAACTTTGACAATAATTGGATAGTAACCAAGGTCCCATCCGTTGGCCAGCAGGTCACCGGACTTAACCATGGATTTTTATGTTTGGGGAAGACTGAAGGACCTTATTTTTAAATTACCTATACGTTCTAGACGAGAATTAGAAGTAGCGGTTGTGCAAGGGTTGCATCTCTCACCCCCCTTGAATTGATGAATTCTGCAAGAAATGTCCGGAAACGGTGCCGTTTGTGCATAAGAGAGACCGGTCGACAATTCGAATATCTCTTGTAGCTAAATCTCTTGCGCTGGTTTATTACTTTTTATTGTTGTTTTTTATATTTTGTTTGTTAATCTTATTCTAAATATTACATTGTTATAAAATTCGACATCATTCATTGTAAATATAAATTTCATTTTATAAAATATTTAGTGTGCTATATTTTTGGAAAGGTAATTTAAAGTTATTTTCAATTATTCAAAAACATACAGGGTGTCCTATATGAAACACCAATTTTTCTGTTAATAACTATTAAACTATTGATTGTAAATTAAATATATTTACACCATTAAATTCTACGTAAAAAGTTGCTTTGGAAATGTTTTTACAGAAACTCAAAATTTTCCATAGCAAAAAAGTTACAGTGATTTTTAAAAAATGCACTTTTTTGAAAAACACTCTGTAACTCAGAAATGGTAACAGATATCGATGTGCGGTTTTTACCATTATATTATTGACGAAAATTGAGCTCCAGACACCGACATTAATTTTCATCTGTCTCCTTTAAAAATGGGAGTTTCCCTTTAAAAGTGCCCAATTTGGCCCACCCTGTACAGGGGCAGATATATTTAGTGTATAAATAGAGTTGGGACACCCTGTATATTACATAAGTGATTTTGGTGGTGTTAACTATTCTGTATATCCAAATAAAATTATTTTTTGTATCTTTAAAAACGTTGTGTGAAAGTTAATCTCTACTAATGATTTTAAAGGTTCGCCTTATTCTGTGCTTAACTTGCTAAGTGTTTATTCCACCCAAATATGTTGTTGAAAAGACTCGTTTATCATTTTTTCTAAGCGTTTTTATAGGTTTGTAAAAGCTTCTTTCCCTTCAAAAAGGTTACTTTGTGTTGTTTAATAGCGTAAGGGCTTTAACGGAACAGACCCGATCTGTATTGTAATTTCATTCCGAAGTTCTTTCAGTCATAAAGGTAGGAAGTCTTTGATGGTCCGGTATCTTTTTATAATAAATTTTACCTTGGATAAAAAACGCAAAAAAATGTAAGTTTTTTTATATACTCTCTTGATAAAATTTTGTGTTTAAATGGTATTTTTTTATTATAACATTTTGATGCATAAATAACAAAAATATACAGTGCTTTTGTAAAGTAGTGAATAAATTCGTTAAAACTATAGGCCCAGAAAAGCCAAACCAGATACGAAAGTGTCGTTTAACGCGTGCATGCCGAATTTTATGAAACTCCGCCCCCTAGGGATGGCCAGCCATCCTTCGAAATAGTCAGAGGTCGAGTTACTTTTCAGATTCGTGTTTACGCGATCACTGAGCGGTCAGCGTTATCAATAGTGCGAGAGCTTATATTATTATTTCGGCGTTCAAACATTATTTTTCTTTGACATTTTTGTGGTTTTAAAAATGCCTGGTTATAAGTGCCTGTATTTACACTGTTCAACAAGAAGTGGAGAAAAAAAATCATTATTTAAATTACCTCGAGATCCTGTAAGGTATGTTGTAACTACCACAACTAACCAAAGTTATTAAGACATAAATTATTCCGTATGTTGGCTCTCAAAGACCTATTTTACTTTAAAAGTACTTTATATAAATTGTTTAATTGTTGGTTTGGTTATCATTTTAGATGTCACACTTGGCTTAAAGCGGCTGGACGAGAAGATCTTGTAAGAAAAAAAAAACATAAATTACAAGATATGCATAGATCACTTTGAAAGCGAGTGTTTTGTGGTATCTACAAGTAGTTTAAAGCGTCTTTGTGATACAGCTATACCGTCAATTTTTCTTGGACCCAAGCGCAAATCCGATGTTTTATTGGAACAACCTCCGAAAAAGGCGATAATTTTATTAGGTAGGTAATTATTCTTGGTATCTGTTACTTGGGCATAGGAAAAGTTCGCATAGGACAATTGCACTGGTGACCTGTATTTAATATGTTAATAAAATTGTGGTCTACCTGGCAAAAGAGACACTTGTTTACACTTCAAATAATATTCCCAGTCATAATTATTAAATCATTAGGAGGGCCATATCTAAATTTACCTGCCAAAGGTTAATTCCCATATAGCAGTGCCGTAACCGCGCGTCGCGTCGCTGTGAATGCTGCTTTTAAAGTTTTCAAATATCTAAATGTACCAGGGCTGGGATTCTGTAAAAATATAAGGAAAGAGAATGTCAAAATAGGGATTACATGTCCTTGTTGCCCTTAAAGGTAACTCATAAGTTTGTCACTGTCTTGAAAGAGATAAAGAAAAGGAATGTCAAAAAAGTTGCTTACAGAATCGGGCCTCAGTGTCCACATAAGCAGTGCGGCGCGGCAGTAGCACGGCGCGTCAAAATCCAACGCCTGTTGGGTGAAGTGGCGTCGCTGCGATGCTAAGTGGGAATTGGAAGCAGCAAACACTGCTCCAGATTTTTGTTATTTGGCAGATCTCGCCGCCACAATTCGGTCATTATTTAACGGAGGGGCAAAGGAAGCATCGTTTTGTGTTCGTAGCGATACTTTGTTTATTTATACTTTGTTAGTTGATACACTTTGCTGGAATTTTGTTTACTAGTTAGAATTAAGATATTACCAGGCAAAGCTTATAAGATGAAAGGCAAAATTCCATTATTCGAGGCGAATTCCAATACATGCTCTCCATTTGGTGTCCTGTAACATAAAATGTGGGGAAAGAATTTCTACGAGCTTGCTAAATTTTTGTCGTGACATTCTCATATATTTATAAAATTTTACTTCATCTTCCTCTAGTCTTTTCGTAAGTAAATGGAACTGGCCTTCTTTAAGCCAGTGTTTCCACAAATTGTAAACCCAATATATAGCTTCTTTCTTTTTTCTTTACTGAATAACAACACAGCAACAGCAAATACATCATCATCGCTAGACGATAAACTCATTTTGAGTGACATTCGTTTCGGATATATACTCTGACGACTACTGAACCATACTGAACTGACGTTTTTGAAATCAATCTGCAGCGGATGCTGTTGCTGTGCTGCTATGTGGGAAAAGCCCCGACGCCACGCGCTGCTGCTGCACTGCTATGGTTAGTCGCGACGCGCGGTTGCTGCACTGCTATGTGGAAATTAACCTTATAAGGCTTACAGGTGCAAATGTCTGGCGTCGCTGTTCCTTCGTAAAAAGTTCTACCTAAATACCCAATTTAGTAGTAATAAAAATATATTACTTACTATAAGCGACAATCGTGCTTAGCCTTGGCCGAAGAAAAAATATGCCTAAAAAAGACTTAAAATAAAATATATTTTTGTCTGTGAGTGTAGTATGCTTTTATAATTTGCTAAAGAAGGGATTTACATAATATACAAATTGAAACTGAATCAGAACAATATTTGTTAAATTATTTTTTCTTTGCTTCAAATGTGACCCTAAAACCAGATGGAACTTTGGTCCTTAATACCGATAATAGGACTGTTTCCGAAACTAAAGAAGGTAAGCTATTTGTTTAACTTAAAAAATTATAACATTTTGCTCCGTTACTTTCCTCACTAACTACTATTTGGTATAAATAAATTTGCTACTATTTTAGTTCGAGTATTTATTTCCAGGACCACTTGGCAATGATGCGAATAAAGATAGTTATGTGCTCGGCATCCAGATTCTCAGCACTAGCAGAGATAAAACTCCTCCACTGCTATCTCCGACGGCAACACAAACCTCGCCAAGATTTACTAAAGCCAAAACACAAAATACCCCTTGAAAGGTTAAACTAAGGTACAAAGTAAAATCATTACAACAACGTTTATCTTTTACCAAAGCGGATCTTGAAAAGGAAAAGCGTGAAAAACAGCAACGTCAACATTTTAATAAATTATGCGATAAATATGTAACGACACCCTTAGCTGAAATTGTCAAACTTCAAGCTATTTTAAAAAATAAAGCTCCAAAAGCAAGGCGATATTCAAAGGAATATGAAAATTTTGCTTTAACATTATATTTTTTTAGCCACAAATCTTATGACTTTTTAAGTAAAATTTTAATTTTGCCGTCAAAGCGCTCTTTAGAGTTAACGACTCAAAACATTGTTTGTAAACCTGGATTAGAAAACGAACATATATTTGAATCTTTAAAACTCAAAATAAAGACTATGTCAGAACTGGACAAGTATTGCAATATTTGTATCGACGAAACTTTCATTACATCTAATTTATATTTTGATGCCGGGGAAGATGTTATTATTAGTTTTGAAGATATTGGTATCCGAAAGAAAAACACGCTTGTTGTGCAAAATGTTGCAGTAATTATGTCTAGAGCGCTTTTTAATAATTGGAAACAGCCTATAGCATACTTTTTTGTGAACACTTAATTGAAAGCGCTTGAAATCCATACAATTTTAAAAAAATTGTGTAGCAAAATTATATGATATAGGATTATACGTTCAAGGCGTAACAAGCGACATGGGATCCAATTTTATTCAACTTGCAAACCTATTGGATGTAACTCCAAAAAACCCTGAATTTAATTTAGGAGACTTTAATCTAATCTACTTCTTTGACCCACCTCACTTGCAAAAAGCCACTAAAAACAATTTAATGAGCAATTCGTTTCATTTTGATGATAAAAATACATCAGGGAGTTTTATTGAGAAGTTTTACCTTGACAATAAAAAAAAAACTTACCGGTGCGCTTCTAAATTAACTTATGCTCACATTTTTCCTACGAACATTAAAAAAATGTAGGTAAACTTATCGGTTCGAGTTTTAAGTAGGAAAGTAGCAAGTGGCATGCGCACTCATTTAGAATTGGGTGTATTGCCTCTTGAAGTCCAAGCGACCATAGAAGTTATCGAAAAGTTTGATAAGTTGTTTGATATTTTAAATTCAATCGATGTGAGCCACCCAAACAAATACAAAATGGTTTTTAAAGGAGAATAATTCCA
The DNA here is from genome assembly GCA_019359885.1 of Listronotus oregonensis. Taxonomy (NCBI): domain Eukaryota; kingdom Metazoa; phylum Arthropoda; class Insecta; order Coleoptera; family Curculionidae; genus Listronotus; species Listronotus oregonensis. The sequence continues at coordinate 9,091 of JAHBCN010019558.1, forward strand.
AATAGATTTTCCAGATAAGATGTGGCAATTTCTAGATGGGTTGAAAGTTTTTAATAGTATTGGTCAGGATGTTACGTCAAAATGTAAATTTCGTCGTTGCTGGATGATAACAATAAAGGCTCTTCAAATCCTTTGGCAACGCCTATTTAATGTTGGCTTTAAATATTTAAAAACAAGACGAATCAATCAAAACTGCTTTAAAAATATTTTATACACTAAGATTTACAAATAGAGATCTAGCCACTGCCAAAAAATCTGAAAAGTCCAAAAGAAAAATAAAAATTCTTTCTCATTTGTAAATAATAAGTATTTAGCTTTAAGTACCTAATATTATGTTTAATGCTGTAGTCTTAGTTATCTAGATATTATATAAAAAATCAGGTATTCTTTTGTTAGGTTAGTATAGCAAAAGTCATAGAAACATCACTTTTTTAGATTCAAGATTGCAGTTACGCCCCCTAGCGGCCATTTCAGAAACTTGAAAATAATTTCCAGCTATTTCTCTTGACCACTTTTACTAAAAATATTTTTCCCCAACGCTGTGCGATAAACATTTTCTGAAAAACAGCCGGCGTCCTTTCTTATTTGGACACCCGGTACATAGGCTCCTTTTTATTTTGTCATTAGATTTACCTACCTACTTATCAAATTTTGGATTTAGTAGTTTTTATAAGCATTTTAAAAGTGAATATTGTCGTACTGTTCTACGGACTTCTGTGAATCTGCTTATATTTCCTTACTGTAATTTTAGAGTAAGTTTAATTTGTATAAAGGAAATCAAATGTATTATTATTTATTATTATTATTTTATTTCCGTGGCCAAAACACAAAGTGTAAGGCTAATGATTGTTTAGAAAAAAAAATCATATTATTAAATTTAGTGACATCAGATAAAACTTTTATCGCTGGCAAAGGTATTTACAAAGCCGGTAATTTATAAATAATTATTATACATATTATGTATTATAGCATTTCGTTTTCAAAATATTTATGTTGGTGCGGGTAATGCTATTTTAATTTACAAACAAAATAAGCGAGCTCTTGATCGACACTTTCGTATCTGATATCTCTCTCTCTCTCTCTAGCTAATTAAACAAATAAATAAACATAGCGATATAGCATGCTAGTGATATTGATAAAGCTTATAGTATTTTGTATTTGGTGATGTAACCATTCAGACATAGGGTATGCTACATTAAATATGTTTAGAATTTAAGAGGAATGCAAATCTCAAATAAAAAATTTGGAAACTCATTTGAAATAAGAAAGTAGGAGCACGTCCAGACTTTTTGAAACACCCTGTATAGATGAAAAGAAGTTTTTTAAAAACAGTATTTAAAACTTTGATACTAAACTCGTTTTTCCCAAACGTGAAATTAAAAAGTAACATATCTGTCAATTTGATATATCACGTTTACATTAGAAAAATGCTTTAAATTTAAAACTTGGGTTTTGCCTACGTGTGTTTGATTACTATACTTCGGAGCATTGTACAATTGTAGATATTTTGTTATTGTATTTACTAAATAAATTCCCAATATTTTTATTATACAATTTCCCCATTGTTAATATATGTACCAAAGTCCGTATGTTTATCAGGTAGATCTATATCACCGCCAAAGCTATGTTAGATTTGGATGGCGCTAGATAAAATATTATGCAAAAATATCAAAGGGCTGACTATCGCAGTTTTAAAATAATAAATGCAATTGCAAACAGGAATAAACATTTTATTTAAAGAGAATAATATAAAGGAAATTAATAATTTCGGTTTTTTCGAATTCTTTTAATATTTAATTTGTTGTATAGAATATTACAAATAATAATTTGCAGACCTTCTTCTTCTTCTTCTCTGGGAGCCATCTTGATTAACTACCGGAGGCAGCGCAGCCTCATGGGCTTTTTGTGCCCAATCTCCCATTGTCTTTTATATCAATCCTCCCATTAGTCTTGTTCGTTCTACAAGTCTGTATAACCCCGAGACTGGTTGGTTGATATATTCCTGTGGGCTTATTTGCAGACCTTAAAATATTTTAAATAATTCCTAGGGGGATAATTACCCTCTTCTCCCCACTATACCTACTACACGAGTGGTTTAGCCTACTTTTTAGTAATTCAGATCTAGACATTCACTAATTCGGACACACCTCTTATATTTTATTGCCTGTCTATATTCTTTACTTTTACCGGAACAAAATCCAAGGTAACCTTGTTGAGGTATATTGTATTTTCAATCCTCCTTTATTAATAATGGTTTACCATTATCCCGGAAAGTTCATGAGACATCACATCAAAACTCGATGAAAATACCCATATTTTAGTCGGTTGTAAAATTTTGACGTAGGCCATCGTAAACTTGTTACGTCCCTTACTTTGTAATATGCTGATTTTTACTACCACAAGGAATGAAAAAAAGGCTTCCAGGACTTCATTTTGAAATGGAAAAATTATTTAATCGTCCATAAAATGTGATATAAAATGGACGAAGGTAATAACTTTTTTTAGTTCATTATTATTCGGGGTTTCAATTAGGATAGGAATTAAATTAAATTTTTAAATATGTATGTAGAGGGTGGTTTAGTGCATTTGGACTGATGAAAATTTACATTATTAATAACAAAATAAACAATTATTACATTATCTGAATGAAACTCCATAGTCAAAAAATATAACAAAATGGTTACACTTAACCTTGTCTGTAAGGAAACAAGAGTTGTTAAATTTATAAGGTGGCAGGCATGTTTAATCAATATTTAATTTTTAGATTATTACACTTCGCAACCACATATAACTTACGCATCAAATCCACTATGTACGAACACAAAAATATACCCAAACAGACATGGATATCTAATGACGGCAAAACACGAAATCAAATCGACCATATATTTATAGATTCAAGACATGCTAGTAACTGCTTAGATGTGCGAAGTCAGAGGGGTGCAGACGCAAACTGGGACCACTTTCTGGTGAGAGCGAAAATGAGACCCAGAATTTCGACCCTCAACTACAAAATAAACACCACAAACAAGCAGTGGAATAAGAAAAACCAAAAGAAACAAAACAACGAAGGCACAGTATGAACTGGCACTAGATAGCAGAATCAGAGGCGATGAAATAAGAAAGGGCACAGTAGAGGGAAGGTGGAGTAACCTTAAAGAAAGCATAAATAAGACAACAGAAATTATACTAGAAGCTTAACCGAAACGATGACAAAACAATGGTTCGATGAGGAAGGTTCTAAAACAATCGACGAGAGAAACAACGCCAGAAAACAATGCTACAGAACCCAACTGACAGAACGATAGAAACTTGAGAACAACAACCAGGAATTTAATAAAAAGAAGATAACGAGAACTCCAAGAAAGGCAAATAGAAGATATAGAGCAATACAGACAAAACAAAAATACAAGAGCATACTACAGAAGAATAACGAATATGAAAAAAGGATACCAACCCAGAGCGAACAATTATCTGAGGACAGAAGAGGACAAACTGAAAATCGACCACCGAGAAGTCATAAACGCCTGGAAAAAATTTCCAACAACTTCTTAATTCCGACGACAGCGACACACCTTCCGTTCAGACAGCTGAAATACTGGATGTCTTGCCCACCTACGAAGTGGTTCAACAAGCTACCTTAAAACTCAAAAACAACAAAGCACCAGGAAGCAATTATATCCCCGCATAATGTTTGGAATGTGGAAGAGAGACTTTGTACAAGGAATTTTACCAACAGCTAAAGGCCATACGCCATGCCGTACAAAATATGTTTCAATGTACTCCTAGGAAGACTCAGACCATAAGCGGTAGCAATACCAGCGTAGTTTTATGGAAGGCCGCTTCACCACAGACTAAATATTTATCATTTGACAACTAATTGGGAAATGCTGGGAATTTAACCGAGACCTCCATCTACTATTTGTTGATTTCAGGAAAACCTATGACCCCGTCCGAAGAGTAAAACTGTGGCAAGCAATGGAAGAACTGGGCTTTTCAAAAAAACTTATAAGAATGACAAAACTTCTCGGAGATATTTGATATTAAGAACGGCCTTAAACAAGGCGATGCCCTATTACCCCTGCTTTTTAATATTGCTCTCAAATATGTCACCAGAAGGGCTAAAATCTGCCCTCCAGCGACGGTCTTTCAAAATAATGGCCCTAACCTAGTCCTGGCTTTTGCGAATGACGTTCATATTATTGGAAACAGCAGACTAAATGTCAAAACTACGTTCAGCAACTTCGTAAAACTTGCTGGAAATATGGGGCTCCAGATTAACGAAGAAAAACATATATATATATATATATATATATATATATATATATATATATATATATATATATATATATATATATATATATATATATATATATATATATATAATTGTATATATATATATTCCACCAGAAACAACCGGACAAGAGACAGAATAGGTCACAACATTACAATGGATGACTACAACTACGAACGTGTCAAAAAATTCAAATATATTCTGTCCCATCAGATTACACTAATGGAACAGAAGAAGGTAACTGTAGAATACAAGTCGGAAACAGATGTCTTTATACAACGCACAATCTACTAAAATCAAAGCAGATATCAAGACGTGCAAAGATAAACATATATAAAACAATAATTAGACCAATTGTGATAAACGGATGTGAAACGTGGACGCTGACCGTGGCAAATAAAGAGCACCTCCGAGTCTTTGAGCGGAGAGTACTTAGAAACATACATGGTCCAACCGTGGACGCAACAACGGGAAGACAAAGAATTCGTAGAAACAGGGAGCTAGAAGACCTTTACGGAGAGCCTAACATTGTCCGAGAAATAAAATCCAAATGTACTAAGCTTTTTGCAAAATAGCAATAAACTAAAAAAGGCAAAAATGTAGTTTTTTGCATGACTTTTTTGAACCCTTTAGATTTTTTTTTGAGAATCTTCATATTTGGCCAAAATGAACTTTTTTAAAAAAAGGTTCGATAGTTTTACACAATGATTTTAAAATCCAATTCGGATTAAACAACTGGGGATACAAGGACAAATTAAGGTAAACGACTGTAGGAAGAAAGTTTGATAGAAAGCGCAACATGAGACCTAGTTAAATGCTTTTGATATGTCAAGAGCAACAATCTGGGATTTGTCATAGAACTAAGAAGAATTTATTCAGATTATATAAAAGAAATAAGAAAAGATCTGCTGTAGATATTTTGTGCCCTATAAGAAATTCTATAATCACCCTGCAAAAAAACTGAGAAAAGGTAGATGAATTAATAATCCAATTATCTGGAAAAATGACTCTATGATAATAAATTCAAAGAAAGCGAGTTAGGATAGGTACAAGCCCAGCAGCATATCGAAGCCTTAATGTTAAAAAACGTTAACTACAAAAGTTACAAAATCAAGTTACCTTTAGCTTTAAATTAATCATTTAAGATTGTCTCTAGTATAAAAATATAATGTTTTTATCGTATATAATATCATAAGATAACAAAATTTGCCGGCAAAATATTTCAATTGTATAAAAGTTTGTTGCTTGGCAGTTTTGTGAATGATATTTACAACAAAAATGTCATAAACGAAATTGCCATAAAAGCAATAAACTTTAATAAAACAAGATAATTTTCTCGAATGATATTTATTTGACAGGACTATTTCACGAGAAAACGAGCCAAATTTTAGCTAGAAACACAGTGTTTATTATCAGACTTGTCATACTGACAATAGTTTTTTTCTTTTACCTAACAAAATTTTGTCGCTGAAAAACCATCATGTTGGTTTTGTCCAGGTAAGTGCAGGTAAGAGTTTTGCCAGTAGAAAACAGGTCGTTAATACGACATTTTGTGGTGTGAAAAAAACACTCTAGTGAACTAGTCAGCACCGTATCAAAGATCAGGAATAGACAATATTTTGATTTTGCATATAACATTTTAAAAATACTGCATCGTTTTTTGGCTTTCCTGAACATTTTAAATGTTGCACGTCGCAAAATCTAAAATTTTATTTTTTTAAATAATTGAGTCCTAAAAATGTATGTTATCATCACAAGTGAATTTCCTTTAATAACCTCTAGAAAACAATTAAATTGTGTATTTTTTTAAATATTAGTAACAAAAATCCAAAAATATATGAAAAAAATTATGTTCTCTTTTAACTTAAAATTAAAACCAAAATAAAGTTACTTTAATTATTCCCATACAGACAAAAGCTTAATCTTAAATTTGGTAAACCAAATTATTAAACTACAAAGTATATTTTCCTTTGGCTCTACTGTAAAATTACATTTTTTAATTTATGTTATTTTCGAAGAGAGTATGCGATATATTCTTAAGATAAATGCTGATATCAGAAGAGAATTCATAATTTAAGATAAATGCTGATATGCTACCAAGCTTAGAAGGTTATTTAGTATTAAAAGGAGAAAGGATGCACTTGATCTGTTTGAGTGTAAATAATACTGCTTACGTTTTAGGAGGAAATTACACAACTACTGAAAGACAAAATGAACAGGAAAATTTAAAATAGAACAGGCAATTACATGTAGAGTAAAAAATCTGGCTTTTCCATTTTGTATAAGTTTGCTAATTTCTTTGACAGTGTCGAATATTTAGCAAATTTCGGACATACTGTATAACAACAGATTTTCCACGTTGAAGTTCATACATAATTCCGTAACGTGAATATAAAATTAACATTTAACCAAAGAATGAAAATTTTCTATTTGAAGTAATATAGAGTTTTAGTTCTAGTAATGCGATTCAAGCCCTTCGTATATTCGTATTACCCTGAGGTAATGTCCTTATCAAATATGCACATATATATGTAAAATACCAGAGATACAAATAAAAA
>JAHBCN010019559.1:0-15888 GCA_019359885.1 Listronotus oregonensis
ATGATCCAACGCTCACAGAAAGGCTTCTTTTTGCCCCACCTCAAGTTAGGGGATCTGTCGCTCTTCTATGGTATTTTCACGGCTTCTGCTCAAGGAGTTGGCCAGTTAATTCCTCCTCTGGCAGCTCCCAACAGAGCAACACGTAGTGCAACTTTTATGCATCCTTTTACGTTCAGTTGAGGGGCCCCCCCAACTTCCCGTTTTCCGTTCCTTCATCCCTAAAGTAAACGCAAAAAATTTCCGATGCATCATCAATCAGCTGATAAATAATACTCAGGTCCCCAAACGTGACAAATAAAATCTAGGAAAAAAAATATTACAATTTGGCCTTTTAATGTTTAATCAAAAGTATTTCATTTCACTTTAATATAACTCAATTACATAGAATATTTATATCAGTTAAATCTGTAAAAATTGGTTTAATTTGAATTTTATTATTGTCATTTGTCTATTTAGCGACGTTGCCGTTCATTCTTGATTTTATGCTTCCTGTCCAGCTGTTATTTTTATAACAATTTTGTGTTTTAGTAATACTAGTTATTGTTGGTGTGTATTTTTATCAGGTTTTTTTAAAAAACTGTTTTTTGAAAACAAAGACTTTGTAGTTTACTGTGCATTTCTTCTACTTCGTTCGTCTTAAAATGCCGAAGCATTTAAAAACACCGATAAAGAGCTAGTAGCTTCCTTGCTAAGCTATTTTCAGAAAGAACTGGAAAATAAGGGCCCATTATTGCCCTTGACTGCAGTAAAAATAAGTTTAAAAAAAGTAGCATATAAAACTTGCAAAGGTAATTTTAAATTTTTAATTTGTAGCGTGTTGCGCCCCAAACTTAAATATTTCCACTGTTAGTGCAATTTCACAATCGCTTAAAAGTAAGAGCTGCTAAAGTCTAAGTCTTAAGCGTGGTGGGAGGGAGTTTGTTTACAGGGCCTTAAATATTTGGAGACTGGGAGGAGACACAAACTTCCGCGGGTGAGGTTTCATAGTCTGGACACTTTAGGGATGAAAGAACGAACAAAGTGGGAAGATCGGGGCCTCCGTTGGACTGAAAAAAGGATGCATAAAAGTGGCACTACATGTTGGTCTGTTGGGAACTGCTGGGGGGAGGAATTATCTGGCTTCCCTTAGAGCAGAAGCCGTGAAAATACCTACAAAAGAGGGACAAATCCCCTACAGCTTGTCGGACGGCAAGAGAGGGAAGCTGCTAAGTGTGGTGGGAACGCCTTCCCCAGACATGAACAAACTAAAGAGGGTCTGGGATACATACAGTGTATACGATTGGGAAGAAATACTTTCTGGCTCGAAAAAAGAATCCAAGATTTCTTGAAGGGGTATTATGTAATGTGTTTGTGTCAGTTAAGATTATTTAAAAGTAACACCTAAAGGTTAAATAATTCTTTGTTCCAGAACTTGGCCACTCGTATATAACGAATAAGCATTGGCAGAATTTTTGGACAGCGAACATGACGTTTTTTGGAGGCATTAAAAGTGGAGAAGATTTTTCACCCCAATCCAAGAACTTTAAAGTCTTTGGAAGAATATCTCTTTGCCTGCGCTTGTTTTTCAAATCGAATTACAGGGTGGCTTAGGAAACGGAATATTAGAGTGTATATTAGTTTTTCGGATATATCGACACGTTCTATATGCTAACTGGCGTAATTATTTGTAATAGTTTGAAAGGAAAAATAAAGTATCTGACTAAGACATGTAGCCAAATAAATATTTAATTTTAAATTTCGTTTGATTAAGGAGTGTAAAAATATCATTTTTAAAAAATAAAACCTATTTTTTAAAAATATTACATACTCATTTTTTATCCTATTAACGCTGGCAACATCCCGTACGAAAACTTTGACGTGCATCGGAAATTGTTTTGCGTTTAGTATAGATTGTCAAGACTATGGAACCTGCTGCCTCGAAGTTTTCCTTCTCCTCCCAATTTCCAAAAATTTAAGTCCCGTGTGAACAAACCCCTCTCACCCACTGAAGAACCCACGGTACGTTGCTTAGGCATACCTTGTGGACTTCCCAGATAAAAAAAGCTTAAATGATGGCACAAAATTTGGTGAATTCTTTTTAGACGAACATCTCTGTTAATACACTTTTTGCACATATGAAATAAAACCTTGTGTAGATCCAGAAATATCGGATGATGTAGTTCTTAGTGATATTTCTTTTTTTTTTTTGTCGCCAACATTGTTTTTGTCTAAAAACTTATTATTAGCCAACGAAATTCGTTTCTACAAAACAGTTTGTAAATTTTCAGTCGTTTTCTAATTTGCAAAATCCATCATCAATCGATTGAACGACTGCCATTACATTTTGGTGCCAATCTGCCACAATCCCGACTGGTATTCGTATAAAAACATTGTAAAACGCTGGTTTAAATTTTTATTTCATTGTGCGAGCATGAAATTGGCTTGTACTTTAAAACCTTTTTTAACGTTTTCACGATTCATTATTATATCGGGGCATTGGCAAAATTTTCTATTTCTCCATCTTGAATGAAACCTGACTTCCCCTACCGTCCATATTTTCCTCAGTGACAATAGAAACTTTTCACTTCATCTGTTTAACTGGCATTTTTTTTCCATTAATTTATCCTGAACGAATCCATACTTCACTATCGTCCATATTTCACCTGTTTCCGCCCTTTTTCTACCCCCATCTTGAATGAAAACCATACATCACTATCTTCCCAGTAAGTGTAGTAAGTAATGAATTTTCATCAGAAGATTGTTTTTGAGTCCTGAAGCCTCCTAACCTTCTTCGAAAAGTTGAATTTCGGGTTGCATTTTTATATAGGTACATGGGTGAATTCGTAATTATAATAATTGTAACATACACAATTTTTTCGAGCACGAACGAAATTAATTTAAAACAAAAAACAAAAAAACATTACCCTAAATTTTTTTAATTTGGAAAAATAGGGAAAAACAAGTTTTGCACATTTCAAATTGCGCAAAATTAGTTTTGCACATTTTTTAAAATTCGCAAAACTAGTTTTGCTTATTTTTTTAAATTTTAAAATTAATCGTTCAAAAATAATGGGGAAAAATTTAAAAAAATAAATAAAATTTTTTAAAACCCGTTTTTTTTTAAAAAAAACAGAAATATATTTGTTTTTTTTCAAACTCTGTGCATTTCATAAATTACTAACATAAGTTATAATTTTTAAGAAGAAAATTGTAAGAATCTAAATAAAAAAATAATAATAATAATAATAATATTAACAACGTTATTTAACCCAAAAAATTTTTGGGGGGCCCGTTTATTTTGGGATGCCCTTTCTTTATCTACAAAATTTCCAAAATAAAATATTATCAAATATTTTTGGTTAAAACCCAAAAACCCATTTTTATATTAAAAGTAAAAAAGGGACTTAGGTTTTTCAACAATTTTATTTTTTTAAACTTTAGATTTATTTTTTTAACGTTAAATTGTATTTAATTTTATGTAAACATGTTAGATTTTTCAACTATTTTTTTGAGGTATAAAAGTTAAAAAACCTCTATTTCTTCAGATGTTTAGGCTGAGTATTTAACAGAAAATTTAATTATAGTGTCATCCGGGGGGGCCCCCAAAAATATGGAAACACCTAAATATCTTGGAAAATAAAAAACTAGAGAACAAAGTTTTGTTAAGAGTTTTGGGAAATCAAACGGTAAATCTAATGGTGACTTTAATTTTGACCTTGACCTTCATCTTAAGGTCAAGTGTTTTTTAATAAGAAACCGCTATTTTTGATATCGGATTCCGAAAGAGTGAAAAATTGTACGTCCTAGACGATAGTTCATATTTTTGAATGCGAAGGTTTTAATAGGGGTTTGAATAGGTAAGCAAAGGAGAGCACGGACTCACTTTCAAGTGCCAACTCGTTGGTGAATGAGACCGGTTAATGGGTTTCCGATACCGGTTCGATAGGTGTTCAATACCGGTTCGAGGGGTGTTGTCTTTTGGAGGTTTTTGGGCCGGTTCGATGGTGTTGGTACTGGTATCAAACCGTAACGAACCACTAACGCCGGTCCGAACACCTATCGAATCGATGTCAACCGTTTCAAACACCTTTCGAATCACGGTATGAACATCTATCGAACCTTATCAAAAAACCTATGGGTCCGTATCGAACCCCCATTAACTGGTCATGCGCATTCACAAACCCTCGGTAAGTGAGCCCGTGCTCTCTATTATATAGGTTTTTATTTAAAATCTTTTCCTTGAAATCAAGTTTAAAGGGTAAAGAAGGTCACTATCAGATGAACCGTTGAGGGAGTTACTGTTGAGTTAAAATATGAATTTTAAAAACCTTCTTCCTCTGTTAAAAAAGGACTCTCCCTAAAGGTTAAAGAAATAGCCGATTTTTCAAATAATTTACCTCTAAAACAGTTATATCAAGTCTAATCTATGTTACATAAAAATTAAAAAAAGTTTAGAATATAACCTAATTAATTGTCCCTATAAAAAATTAAGTTAATTTTAAAAGGAACACTGGTATAGTCTGTAACGAATAACTTTAAATCTGACAGCTGTCCCGCGTTTTTTATGTTAAATTTTAAAAGTGTAGGACACTTACGGTTATGTTCAAATCTTAAGTAGTTAAGGAAATAAACACCTTAATATTAAATTATAGGCAACACTAATATTGTTATCAACTTTAAAATAAAAAGAAATGTATAGTCATACTTAAAAATTTTAAAAATCGCTGAAACCACGTAAAAAAGTACTTTAAATATCTTTTATTTTTATTCTCATAAAATTGCAGTAAATTAAATAATACGTACCCGAAAATTCTGATAAATTTATTTAAAACCAATTTAAAGGGGGTTTCAATTTTAACCCACTACAATTGTTTCTGAGTTTATTGTCTGACTTTGTGCTATACTGCCATTATTAATAACCGCTTTCTTTTTCTCGTTGGCGCCAAAATGACAAAATACATATTTTTTTTTTTTTTGTTCATTTTATTTGATAATGTAGTAAGGTTTCATATAAAAAATGTTATTGGAATATAATTAATTTGCCCTATTTGCGAATAAAAAATAATATTTTGTTAAAGGGGCAAACAAGGTTTTCGTAACGGATTATAAAACAAAATCTTAGAAAACGAGTTTAAAAATGTAATATTACACTAGCAAAAATTAAAAAATATCGTTATTTGAAAATTTTGGCGCCAAAAAGAAAAAGAAAGCGGCTGATAATGGCCCGTGTAAGCCAAAAGTCGACAATAAACTTCCATCGGTATAAAAAAAATTTAAAACAATAAAAAAACATTTCGTATATCTTCGACAATTGTCGGAAAATATTTTATGAGAGATGGTATAGCGCAGCCTTGCCCCATATTAAACCAAGTCATATTTTACCCCAGTTACCGAAAGTAGTAAGTAATTAAAATTGAACACCCTGTATATTTTTTTTCGAAAATTATTGGTAATTGTAATGTGATATATCTCGTAATAAGGTATTTTTACATCTTTTTAAAATAAATATTTTATATAATGAACTTAATTATACCGCTGTTATGTTAAAATTCCAACTGGTTAAAATGGCATTTAAAAAAAAGACAAAAAAAAAAAACGTTTCGAGATATCAATTTAGTGTTTAATTAGGCCAAACAATAATCAAACATCTTTCATCGATTCTTAAAATTTTACCACTCCATTTTTGTTTACTCCTGTTAAGACCAAAATGTTACTTATTAAAAATAAAACTTACCTTAATTTTTTTTAAAACCTAATTTTGCTTATTAAAAAAACAAATCTGATATAAAAAACTATCATTAATAACAAACTACAGCATTTTAACAAAAAAAACGAAAATTTTTCCACCTGTTCAAGAACTTTTTGCAATTTTACCTTGCCTCCTTTAACACCCTGTATAATGAGGAAATAAATAATTTAAATTCGATTTTTAATCAGAAGCAAAATAAGGACAAATTGTCCAATTAAACACAAAAAAAAGAAATTAAAAAAGTTACAGGTGGTTGAAATTCATCATAAAAATCAGGTGTCCTGAATCCAGTGATGACCAGTTTAGATACAAGGATAAAAATAATTGAAAGCTTTACCATTTTATTTTTGGGTTTTACCAAACTTCAAGTGAGTGATATTAACCAGCTTGTTTTTTTTTTTCTAAATTTTTAAATTTATTTTTTGTAACTGTTTTGTTTTATTGATTTTATAAAACCAAGTTGGAAAATAAGTTATTTTTCAGGAAAATAAGTTGTGAAATTTAAAACTCGATGTTTTAGTTCTAAATTGCCATTAAAAAATTTTTGAATTAAATGCTATTTTTTATTACTTTTAATTTCTTTATACATACTGCAGTCAGTTAAAAAAGAAAAACAAAGTTCATTAAGGTACAAAATACAAAAAACGATATAAATCGAAATCAGTATCCTGGTGTATAATACCAGGTGCGGGTGTATCTCAAAGATTGGTTTTTTCTATATTTTTGATCAATAAAATAAAATTTATAAGTAAAAATAAAATTATTGACAGGTTCAATTTTTTGTCACTTTAGGTTTAACAAATGTTGTTGTCATTTCTCTGTTAAACCTGAGGAGACAAAAATAGTTAAACTTAATTAATCCAAATTTATATGTCTTATACAACCCACCATATTTCATCTTTTCTATTTTTATCTAAAAAAATAAATTATAGGAAGGAACCACTAGTTAGAAACATCAGGTATAAAACATATTCATTTCAAAACGCATTATTTTAAGACACTTATTAAATGATGCCCAAATATCAGTGTTCTGAATAAATACGTAGAAATCTTAGATAAATGATTACTAAAAAAAAACCCACCAAACAACTGATAAGCAACATTCCTGATGTTGCCGTTTCTAAGGTTTAATAGCGACGGTCTATACTCTGTAAGTTTTAATTTCATATACTAAATGTTGACTTCGCGCTAGGCGCCACCTGAACTAAAACTCTGAACTAAATCTATAAAACACATATTGGACCAATTTTTGAGCCAATCCCAAATTTTAACTGTAACATCCCACAACCCTTACAAGCCCTAATATACACGTAAACGTTACCAGACCAATCCGGTGGATCTGGTGCGTCGATCTAGTCTGGTTAAGTTAGTCGAGTGTATAAATATTGGTCTGTATAATGGGTTTATAAATATATATATATATATATATATATATATATATATATATATATATATATATATATATATATATATATATATATTTTAGTATAGACATTATATGAACCACTATTTACCTGGTGAGGGGCAGCCCACTTTTGAAACAAGGGGATTTCAGTAGTGTCGATCTACTACGATTCTACGAAGCCGGCGATGATGCCGTTTTTATTTTAAGTGTATATTTTAATTAACAGTTACTACACCGATTATACAAAGCCCGAATTTATATCCAATTGACTGTGGATTATGATATACCGATTATACGGACCTGCCATGTTAATGCTTTTATTTTAGAAATATTGTTTAGTTATTACAGTTTGTTTCGGTGTTAACGTAGATCCACTTTATATTAGGGGTTGTTACAATAGCCATTCAGCTGCACACATCATCAACTGGCTGTTCCAATTAATGATGTTTTGCTTAATCCACGAAAATGCCATTATTTCTCACACGGATTACATATCTCCTACCAAAGGATCAGCATAATACAAGGACCCAACGAAGTATCGGCCAATCCTTGCCTTCCCACGCTTTACAAAGGTGATCACATCTTGCCTTACACAACGTATCCAAGCACCTGTGAGCAAAACGACATTATTGCAACCAGCAAAGGGGTTGCCAAAGGCGCAATGGGGTGCAAGGGCAGCTTATTATCGACTCTGTCGTCTGTAACCAAGTTTATACTGGTCGTAGAAATCTTTCGCTGCCTACGTGACTACAAAAGGCCTTCGATTCAGTACCACATATGAGTGGCTTGCGGCTATGTTAAGAATATACAGGGTCGATAATTATATTGTGTCGTTTTAGAAAACATCATGTTAACGTGGAGGACTAAAATTCAACTGCAAGTGCCCTCCGCGATTAACATCGAAACTGGCACTATTCCAATACGAAGGGGTATATTTCAGGGTGAATTCGTTAAATCCATTGTGGTTCTGCCTTCTGGGCCACTTTCGGCCTCGCCTCAACTAAGTATGGATTTGGGATTAGGAACAACAAAGAAGATGTGATAAGGCTGAATCATCTGTTTTATATGGATGACCTTAAAAAAGATGGGGGCTACCAAAAACCAGCCGACAAATGCTCAAAATTCGGGAGTTCTCCAAGATTAGGGATGCAGTTCGGACAAAAATGCTCGTCCTAAACATAGTTAAAAGGAAAGATACAACCGGTTTCATTTAAGGGTGCAAGACGGTCAAAATATCGCGGCAATGGAGGCTGAAGAGACGTATAAGTACCGGGAATGAAACAGGCGCAAAGAATCGACCAGCGAACAATGAAGGGAAGAACCCAAACGAGTTTATCAGAAGGCTAAGAAAGGTGTCGAAAACTTATCTAAACAGCAAAAATCTGTTTAAGGCGCTTAATACATACGCATGCTCCGCACTCACTTCTCATTTGGAATTGTGGAATGGAGCAAAACTGACGTCGATAAGCTACAGAAAGATGAGAACCTCCTTACAAAGGCACACAAACATCACCCACGTAGTGCAACTGAACGAACAACGCTTCCACGATATCAAGGGAAGAGGATTGGTGGATATTGGTAAGCAATTAGACCAACAAATAATAAACTTAGCAGTTATTTCCATAGACTCGCAGACTCTTCCCCGATACACCAAGCAATATGCGGAGCCGAAGATTCAACACCGTTGCGACTGATGGATCGTGAAATGCGCAGACACAATCAAACAGACCAGGAGAAGCTGCAAGCCTGGTTAGAGAAGCCTCTTCATGGACGTCCCCCAATGAGGTCGCCCAGGAAAATATCGACAAGTTCGCGTCGAACTACTGGCTGACGTCGGGGAAGATGTTCCCAGAGACTGAAGGCTTCTTATTGGCTATACAGGACCAGGTTATTCCCAAAAAAAACTATCTGAAGCATATTGTTAGAGACCCGTCTATAGAAAAGGATCGATGCAGATATGGATGTCAAACATCGGAGACAATCCAGCACATAACGGGGTTGCCAAGCATTTGCAGCATCAGAGTATAAGGAAAGACATGATTCAGCAGCCAAAAGATACTCCATCAACAATTGGCAGAGAAGCTAAAGCTTTACAGACTGAAAAATTGCCTTACTACAAGTATACCTCCGGAACCTATTCCTGAAAACAACGAGTTTAAATGGATAAGTTGGGAGAAAAACAACACTGATTGACGTCGCTATCCCGAACAACAACAACCTACGGGAGAAATACAATGAAAAGATTGCCAAGTACAGAAATCTAGAAACACAAATAAAAAGACAGTGAAAAGATTTATTTCGCATTCACCTAAGTACACAAAGAAGCTAATGGAACTTCAAAAAAATGAACTTAAACTGGTTACCAACTTCCTAACAGGACATGGCCCTTGGAGGTATCACCTTAAAAAAAATGGGAAAGACTGAGGATGAACAATGTCGGTTTTGTCACGAGGCAAACGAAACTGGGAACACATTCTCTGTAAATGCAGAGAACTGACCCGACAACGGATTAAATACCTCGAAGGGGTATATCTTACCCTAGAATATTATTCAGCTTGCACGCGTAGTATCCTGAACTTGGCTAAAGGTATAGGAATTACCGGGCACTAAACAACGAAGGGTATTCACAAAAGATCTCTTTAGGTCGAAGTGAAGGAGGGCTACACTAAGGCCGAGCGACCCCGTTCATTATAATACATTACAATACAATACAATACAATACAACACAATACAATACAATACATAATTTTAATCCCATAAATAAAAGAAATTATATTTTTTAAGTAAAAGCCACGATTTACGGCAGATAAAAAAACCTAAAACATTAAACGTGCTTTTGAGCAATAATATTTATTAGCTATTTAAGTTTTAATTGTCATTTACTCATTCAAAGCTTAATTTGCATTTTCATTTGGAGTAATAGCAGGAAACTGATTTAAAATTATTATTATCATTTTATGTTCCAGTGCAGCTCATCGCGTAATAAGAATGTTTTAATGGATATCAGGGTAATAACAGATTGTGATTGCGATTTTGTAATTTTAATTCAGAGTTGTTAGGTATAAGTCAAGGTTATGGTCAATACCAACTTACAGGATGCGTAAATATTTATTCATTGTATTTCTGATTAATGGTATGTTATTTTATTGGTTTTTAAGTAACTTGAGAGACACACGTTTATTTCTTAGGGTAGGGTAGTAGGGTAAAGGGAGTTTATTTACTGATGTTGTAAAGTTGTTACATTGGTAACAAAAATACCGTATAACCCCAAGTTAGAAAGTCGTTTTACCTAGTAGAAAAATAAAAATAAATAAAGATAAAATATTGTTTAAAAATGCTGGTCCATTTTGCTTTAGGAATTTTTGTTTAAATAATTTCTCTATTTTTTTGCGAATTGTTAATATAATTTAAAAGAATTATCTTTTATCTAAAAAAGAAATATTTCAAAGTATAAATCATTAATTAAAGCTGTCAAAACTTAAAGTACTTGAAGTAAAATTTTACTTCAAGTACTTTTTCTGTACTGGATATTTTACTTCAAGTACTTTTTATTTAAAAATGCCTGCACTTGTATTTAATTAATTTAAATCAAAAACTTTTACTTAATTTGACCTAGTAAATTACTTGGAGTATTTTTTTTAAGTATTACGATGTTCTTGAAGTAAAAAAGTACTTTAATGGCCCAGTCTGTAGGTAATTTTCATGACTTTAATTTGTAACAGGTTGATGGGTGTTAGAAGTTGTAGAAATTATTACCTAAATATGACAATATAGTTTTAGACTCGAAAAAAGTGTGCAGGGGTGGGGGGTAGAGGGTTAAAAGTGCTAAAAACGTGTTTTTCGCTTCTGCAAGCGCCATTGTTAATTTTAGAGGAATACGTCCAAAATGTTTGTTTTTAGGTATTAAAAAACCTATAATTTAAGCTCGGCTAAAATTTATTTCGTCCATTTGTTTATGAAAAAAAAATTCAAAAAAAAAACTGTTAAAAATATCCATTTTTTGAAATGTTGATAATTATTGCAAAAATATTTTTTTATCCATTTCTGTTATTGCAATACATGGGTTTTTTAATTCTTAGCTAGATGAGAGATTCTAAAGCATGATCAGATAATTTTTTGCTAAGATAATTGAGTTTTACTGATTTTAGAGCCCTAATCTAGTAGGCTATATCTTTTTTGTTTATAAATATTTTAGGTATTAAAAACTGTCTTTTGCTTTTTCAAGAGTAATATTTTTATAATTTAGATCAACGAAATAAAAAAAAATAATATTATATAAGTCCTTTGTTTTGAGCCTTGAAAAAAAGGTACTTTTTTTAAATAAACAATTGGAGCCGGATCGCCCCCTGCATAAGTTAAGAACTTTAAACCAAGAAATATGGAAAGCTGGCTTCAAAATAAGTATTCTTGAAAAAAAAGAAGTTATTTTATTTATTTAAATTCTAAATTACTTAAAATTTGCAATAAACATTCAAAAATAAAAAAAATATATTAATTTTCAATTTTTTTCCAGAAGCACACTAAAAAATCCTATAAATTCGGTTATTTGATTATAACTCGAAAAATATTGCATTTAGAAAAAAAAAATATGGTCTTGTAAAAATACATAGTTTATATCCTATAAAGTTTTGTGTATCGTTAATAGTTTTTAAGATATTGAAGCTTTACATTTAAAAAAATCGTTAGTATCTGAAATTACCCCTTTTTTTATTATTTGCTGTTTGACCACTAATTTTTACTTTAGATTTGTGTTCAGCGGAAAAAATACTCCAGAAAATCCTATACCCATACCCACCAGTTTTTTGTGGGCCTGTGCAATGAATTAAACTTAATTTTATTTATATTTAATTTTTTATCTGATACCCTATTAGACGACATATCCATTAATAAATCTGAAAGCACCTTAGAAATCTATAAGCCAGATTGCTGTTCATGAATCTTCCAATAAAAATGGTATTGGCGAGAGATCAATTAATATATCTGAAACTGAAACTCAAATCTTAACTTAAGACTTATTAATTGATATGTGATCTAATAGGGTTTCAGAAAAAAAAAATATATATAAATAAAATTAAGTTTAATTGATTACAGAGCCTACAAAAAAGTGGTGTGTTTGGTGTGGGTATGGATTTTCTGGAGTATTTTTCCGCTGAACACAAATCTATAAAACAGCAAATAATTGAAAAAAAGCCAATATTTCAGATATTAACGGTTTTTTTAATGTAAGCGTAAATATCTTAAGAACTATTAACGTTACACAAAACTTTATAGGACATAAACTATGTATTTTTACAAGACCTTTAATTTAAATAATATAATTTTTTTATCGAAATGCAATATTTTCGAGTTATAATGAAATAACCAACTTTTAGGATTTTTTTAAGTTATGCTTCTGGAAAAATAAAAAATAAATATTTTTATTTTTTAATGTTTATTAAATTTTTAGTACGAGTTATTTAATTTAAATGAATAAAATAACTCCTTTTTTCAAAAATATTTGTTTTGAACCAGCTTTCTTGGTTTAAATTTCTTAACTTATGCGGGGCTCCAATTGTTTATTAACAAAAAGTACCTTTTTTCAAGGCCTAAAAGTAGAACTTAATATTATTTTTTTATTTTGTTGATCTAAATTAGTAAAATGTAAGTCTTGAAGAAGCAAAAGACAGTTTGTAGTACCTAAAATATTTATAAACAAAACAGATATAGCCTACCAGATTAGGGCGCTAAAATCAGTAAAACTCATTTATCTTAGCAAAAAATTATCCGATTATGCTTTAAAACCTCTTATTTAATTAGGAATTAAAAAACCTATGTTTTGCAATGAGAGAAATAAATACAATTTTTTTTTGCAATAATTATCAACATTTCAAAAAATGGCTATTTTTAACGGTTTTTTTGCATTTTTTCATAAACAAATGGACCAAATCCATTTTAGCCGGGCTCAAATTATAGGTTTTTTTATACCTAAAAAAAAACATTTTGAACGCATTCCTCTTGCAGAAGCGAAAAACTCGTTTTCAGCACTTTCAACCCTTCACCCCCCATCCTTGCACACTTTTTTCGAGTCTAAAACTATATAGTCATATTCAGGTAATCACCCTCTAGAACTTCCAACACCTTTCAACCTGTTACAAATTAACGTCATAAACAGCCCTTATTTTTACCTACAGACTGGGCTATAAGTAAAAAGAAAGTACTCAATCAAGTACGCCAATTTATTCACGTTAGATAATCGCGCAAACAGTTTAAAACAAGGAGATCGCCCGACCTTTGCTAATTGATACATTAGAGCTCTTAATTCAATTGTTAATGGCACCAAGAATGGTAAAATTACAAATATTTTTAAATACCTTTAATATTATGGGTACTTTAAAAAAACATCAAAATATTGTATAAATACTAGTTTACAAATTTTTGGAAAATATTTTTCCTTTGTTTCTAACACCACTTAAAAATACCTGTATTTAAAATTTTATATCAAAATTATATATCTCGCCACTTTTTTCTCTTCACGCTCTTTAACCAGCTTTATTATTTTTTTTTATACGGAACCAAGTTGTTTTAATTAATTCTTATATTACCTAAATATTTATGACTCTAGGGTACGTGCATTAGTTTAACATATGTTTGTTGTAAGAGAAAGAAGAAAAACGATAATTCATTAAAAGGGCATAACTGCAGAAAATATTGGCTATTCACAAGTTTTGGGAGGTCATAAGGTTTCAAAATGTAAAATTAAAAATGATTTCGGATTGAATTAAAGAACTATATTACCTCAAACCCACAAAATTTCAAAAAAATTACAATACTAAAAATGTCTAACTCTCTAAAAATACCGACATCACAATAACAGACTTTACAAGTTAGGGAAATTGTTAAATTATGAAAGTATATATTTTATTTTGCTCTAATACATTTTGAGCTATTATTTAGCTTGATGTTATTAAAAAAATGCTAGTCAAGTAAAACTACTTCTACTTCCAGTACTTTTATTTACCTCAAGAACTTTGTTTTACTTTAAAATCTTGTTTTACTTCAAGTTGATAGATTTATCACAAAGTTTGTAAAATAAGAATTTTTTTTTATCAAGCGTTTTCACCAATGTGTCAAATAAAGGGAGGAGGGAGAAACAAATGTACATTTGAAAAAAATTAAATAACTTATTTTGGGCTTAACCGATTTTGATATATTAGGGCTTAAGATAAAATATTGGTATAATCAATTTATTTTTTTGTATTATTCAAAGAAACTGATTTGTGTGAAAGTTATAAATTTTGTCAATTTTTTTGAAAAATTTAAATACAATGGTATTATTATTTTAAGCCCATTTAAAAGTTCAGAAACTGGTGAAAACCGCATTTCAACATCTTAATAAATTCTCGACTTATTGCCAAAAAACTGCATTACTCGTATTTTTTTTTTTCTATTTTAAGTTGTTAGATAAACAACGCGGCGTTTGTATTGAGACTGCCGCGACGTCAAAAATCAAAGAAAACAGGGACGTCAAAAATAACAATTGCATTGTTTGTTAAACATGATTATTTCTAAATTAGTTCTTGTTTATCGCAGCTCATCGTTTTTATTATTAGTGTTGTTAAATCGTTATTAAGTAATTTTAGATTATTAATGCTATGATGTAACGTTAGAGTTAAATAACCCCGGTTATATAACTCTCATGCGTTCGGAATTTCCATCAAAAAAACAAGATGCGATAATCAAAATAAAATCCTAAATTTCGGAAATCCCATTTGCTCGAACCTCGAACTAAATGACAAACGAAAGAAACCTTGAAATTGTCAAGTTGACAATCTAACCTTATTTAAATTTTGGCGTTGTAAAATAAACTCGCGTTTTGGTACTAAAGATTATAAGAAATTGCTGCTAAGGCCTCGAAAAACTATACGTTCTACTTTTGGGAATCAAAAAGAAACTCATTTTGCCATTTATTAGTGCTTTGTAAGTGTTTTTGTCGTCGTAGAAGCAGAAGAAATAAACCACTAATAAAGGCCAAAAAATAAATATGATGTAAGTACCATAAAAAGTAGAATTTTGATGATCAAAACATATAAAACTCTTTTTTATGTTTTAGTTTGTTAGGAGTCCCTAAAAATTAAAAACACTAGAAAAATACCCACTAAGTAGATAAATTAGCCAATGACATTTATACATAGTTATTTAATAAAAGATGAAGATTTTCCAGAGCACTACAGAAAAATTTATCTTTGAGGCTAATTAAATTTAAGTTGCAACAAAGAAAGCCATTTACACAGTTTTTTTTTGGGAATTTTTACTTACCGGGGCCGATTTTATTGAAATTTTGTTTCTGGGGTTTTTGGGGCGCTGATCACGAATCTGCAATCAAATTTTGTCGGACACTTTAGTTTTGAGTTATAACGCCCCACTCGGACCTAACCTCAAAACTGTACAAACTTTTTAAAAATTCCTCCTTCTTAAAATAATTACAGCCAAAATGGAAGATTTTATGGAAATACATTAATTTTATAAGATAAATTTAATTTCACCTTTATTTAACAAATATTTTAATAAAAAAAAGAACAACAAAAATATTATTTTTACTCTTAAAAATGTCAACAAAATTGTCTAGTGATTTGAGAGTTTTATGTTGGTGGACCAGACACTCGTGAAAAAATTAAATGGCCTACTTTATAAATTTAAATTATTTTTATTTTTCGGGATTTAAATTTGAAAAGGAAGCCATTCAATTGTTTCTTGGTTGCCTGGCGTACCAACAAAA
>JAHBCN010019560.1:0-15918 GCA_019359885.1 Listronotus oregonensis
TTATACTCATTAATAAATCGACATCTGACACAGGATGAAGTAAAATTTAGAAAATTTTTTAAAAGGGGGAATAAAGCAGAGTTTTTTTTTTATTCTTGACAAAAAAAGACGAAAAAAAGCCCGAGCCAAAAACAAGTTGAATATCCAAAACCCCCCAGAGGAACAATTAGCCATTGTTTAAAAGGGTAAATCTGTACAGGGTGAACCAAATTCGAGTCTCCCCCTTAGGATCTCGGAAATTAAAAAAGAGATACGGGGTCGGTTAAATGAAGGAAAGTTCCAAATGATGCTAATCAAAATCCACCTTAGAACTTTTTTTTCGAATACTTATTTTTGGGAAAAAAACCGATTATTCGCAATTTCTTTTTTTTTTTTTTATGACTTTATTTGAATCGATGTAACAAAAAATTTTTTTACTTTTCCCTTTTGCTACTTTTCATGTTCTACAAGATAGTGTTATTAGATTTATACCGACGATTCGTCTTTGAGCTGTCATCATAAATTTTTTTTTAAATAGGCCCCCGGTTTTTTTAATTTTTTATTTTGGAGCTTTAATTCCCCCCAAAGCCAATAATGTATTACTTATTCAAAAAATTTATATTAATGGCAATTTTTATAACAAACCTTTGTTAAATCAGAAAAATATTTTTTGGCAGGATTTTGGGGGAAAAAATTAAACTTTTTTTTTTGAATAAATGCGAAACATCGGGGGTTTGGGATCTTAAATCAAAATACAATAAAAAAAATGGGGGTCTCTTTTAAAAAAATAAAGTTTCAATTTTTAAAAATTTAAAAAAAAAAAAACCCCGGTTTTTCCACACAAAAAAACCAAAAAAATATCAGTCGCAGACACGCCCCAAACTGCCTTAGCAGTTCAGTCGTAATCGCATCGTTAAACAGCGGACGCATACGACGGCCGCTTGGAAGAAACCAGGAACATTTAAAAACATTAGTAGGGTGCTTTGCCGCTAACGTAGTGCGTTGGCCGCATGCGGCGGCCGCGTGGAAGGAAACATACCTTAAAGGATACGAATTCAAAGACAGTTGCAAGGGTTGCAAGTAATCAACAGGGTTGCCGCAGCTGCTTCAAATTCCGCTTTATGTTACACAAAATTTCTCTATTTTCGCTATGCTTATCAAAATGTTTGTTTTGTTAAAAAAATATATAAAATAAACTAAACGGCGACGAGGTAAATAATAGGTTACGGTTAAAAATATATAACAGTGTACTTAATTTTATTATTTTATTAGTAGTTATAGCAAGGCAACATAGAAACAAATATTCGTTTCAACATAGGAACAAAAATAAAACAACAGCTCTGCAAGTCAAATGTAAAAAATATAACTTTCTGAGTAACCTTCTTTTCCTCCCCTGCATTTTTAATTTTAAGTTTTTGAATTTTTTAAAATGGGTTACGTTAACCTCGTAAGGTAAACAATACTGTTTTTTGCTTGAAGGTCAAGTCTTATTAAAAGTAACGCGGATAAAGTTGGTTCTATTTTTTTTTTGTTTTATTATCTAGCATATAAAAGAAAGTTCGCGCAACATTTACGTTTTCGTGAGGGAGTGACGAAATTATTAGCATTAAAAAATAAGTATTTATTAAAAAAAATAAGTTTTTTACGTATGCCCAAAGTGCTTTAATTAAGGACAGCGCCATCCAGGGACAAATGGAAACATCTTTATAAGACAGCTCGTAACGATTAAGGATCCGATCGCATATTCAAGCCCGCGTCGATGCCGATTAACCCAATCAACCGGCAGTTGGAAGAATTCATCCGCTCCCGTTTCGATTCCGAATACGTATTCGAATTTACGGACTGATTCCGGAATATACGGATTCGTTTAATATTCGGATTCAACGAAAATTTGGATACGTATTCTTACATCACTAGTTTCAAACATTCTTATCGGCCAGTTAACGCTTGTAGCAAGCTCTTGCAAGTCCGGACAGGCTTTGTCTGTGAACGCACACACTTGAGATTTAGGGGAATTCTACTCGCGCCTGTAGGCGCTGGTCGGCGCTTCTCGGCGCTTGTTTGCCGGCGCCGGAAACCAGCATTGTACGTGAACGCACCCTTAGCTTGTTTTCTTACAATCACTAAAAAATTCTGGAATTTAAATAAACTTTTTACTTTTTGTTACAGAATAATTTGTTTATCTTTATTTATTATTTATTTTAGAATACTTGTTTATAAGTACTTGTTTTTATTTTTTGTTACATAATTTATTTATTTGTTATTTTTTAAAACGTTTTTATATTTTATTACAAAAAGAGTTCAAGTTTTTGAATAATAAATTTTGATATTTTTTGATTTTTTATTTAAATTTTAACTTATATTTAAAAATATTTTTTTAATTAGTAGCAATCTTTCAAATTTTAACATCGATGTTTAGCGAACATCGATGTTTTACAACCGATGTTTACAAGACATCGATGTTTGCTTTCTATGTTAACATCGATGGTGAACATCGATGTTTGGTGTCGATGTTCCAGCACTAATTAGACAGCGTTGTGCAGAATTTAAAAAAGTTCTCTGAAAGCGAAGCTTAGGATTATTCTACTTCACTGATGCTCTCTAAATTGGGAATATGGGGGTATTCTTTGAAAAAAAGTAACAAGGTAAACAAAAAAAGAATCTTGCCTGTTCTTACACTAATCGAACTATTAACTTTCATTTCAGATGATTAGATTCATGTGAGGATACCGAACATTATTTTTTAGTTCATAACGCTATTTTACACTTTTTGTACTCACCTAGTCCTAAAATGCACCTTGAACAAGAGCGCTTACGTAAGAAAAGTGTAAAATATATTGAAAAAACCTTTTTCAGTGCTTTGTTAGTTCTAGGGCAGCACAACGTAAATTCAACAAGAATGACTAAATTTTTATACGGATTTTTTTTTTAATTGGTTAATATTAACAACCATTTTTTATTAATTTTACAATGTTGATGTCCAGCGCATGCGCTTAATATTTCCGTCTTTTCGGACTGCACGGTCACATGACGCTTAACAGGGACTGTCTAACTTGCTGATCAGAAATATATTTTGCTGGTCGACTATTTCTAATTATGCTAACTCTTTGAAATTTTGCGAAACCCCCCAAGTAACACAACTTGCTTTTTAAAAGCTGAGAGAACCGCTACATCACTAAATTATCCAGCCCAATGTTTTATTATTTGTTCTATACAACGTTCTCTCAAACCTAACATAGTGCTTATATACGCAAAATAGGCGCACTTTATACAGTTAATTTATTAAAGCTTTATAATTTGCCATTATAAATAAGGTTTATTATGGTATAAAATTCATTAGTAATAAAACGAATATATGAGTACTTTATAGATACTCTAATAATGTCACTAGATAGCTACATATTCGATTAAACAGCTTGTCAGTCATGCGCATTTTTCACCAGCCGGCAACAAGCTGACAGCAATTTGCTGAATAAATACTTTATTTCAGTTGCATAAGTAAACTTGGAAAAAAAATGTTTTTTAAAAGCTATTTTATGGTTGTCGCTCATGCCGATTCTTTTCATAATCTTATATTATTGAACACGACTGGAAATAAAAGCAGACTGATCTACGGTATACATATATATTACACCTAAAATAAATAACTCATTTTAGGAAAGTTTCGCATATGCAGAATGTAAAATTCACTTGCGATGGATTTTTTTCTGATAAAATGTATAGTTTTAGCCCTAAATTCATTAAAGCGCCTTGAAAATAATTAAAAATTGGATTGATAAAAAATTATATCCAAAATTTATTGTTTATGTTTTTTTTTTAATTTTAACTTTTAAAATGTTACTAGATGTTAAATTTCCATACTTTTATCACGAAAAAATTATTAAAACAGGAGCTAGCAAAAACATGAAAGAAATAATACGCAATTTAATTGCTTTATGTAACAATGGCGGCCCTAACATCCTGAGAAAAATTAAATGGCGACGTGCAAAGCGGTCAGAATGGAAATGGTTGTGAAATATTCTATTAAACGGCTTTTAAAAAGCTATTTTTTATGGGTTTGCTTTATAACAGCTTTATAAAAGAATTAGTGCGACCCTCTAGAACTTCAAATAATGTACAGAGGGCGCTATTCGCGTTGTTATATCTCTTTTGGCTTTATAAGGGTGCTACAACACACTATTGTGTTATTAAACAGTCAGTGGCTATTTGCACGTTTGATGTACCTTTATTTATTTTAAGATTTATTCCATGCAGTACCTCCTTATCTAATAGTTTTAAATATTTCTGTAGATATAACGTTTTTGTCGTTTCGGCTTAATTGTCTTAAAAAATTCATTATACATTTTTCTTATCTAAATAGCCTGTGCGAACTGCAATCTCATCGCCGATACGGCTGACGTGTAATTAGTAACTTCCAAAAGACCGGCAACGAATACTTTGCGTGAAGTGCTAAGCAGTCCGCGGATCTGCCGGTAAAATGTTTGGTAGCCTGTTATTTAATATAGCTATTAAGTGCTTTAAGAAAATATAGCTTACCTGAAACATCGTGGCCCATTTTCGATCTCTTTAATAAAAAATGTATTTTTTTACTTTCAGTAGGTGTACCGACTTCTTCTAATGGCACGTCATCGTTTAAGATTTCATTTTCTAATTCCAATAGCCAGTTTTCCCGTTTCTCGTCATCGTCAATTTCAATAAGTTTAGCTTAGCTTAGAAAACACACGACAAAATAGACGACAAAATAGCCGAATGACTTGCCGCTGGGTATGCCTGCTTTATAGCAATTTTATTTCGTTGCTGACTTCTTAAAACATACCTTTTAAATAACTACAATATCCCAATAATAAAGCATGTTTTCTTAGAAAGTTATGAGTATAAAACAAACATCAACAAAGCATTTAAAAAGAACCTTTATAATGGCGTTAATTATAAAGCATTGGGAAAAACATACGCAAATTACTCCGTAAAGGTTTTATAAAAAGGTTTAAATTATGGCATAATTGAGGTTTTATTGTTTTTATTTGTGCTTTATATAGTTGCTTATAAAGCAATTATGCAGATAAAACGCTGAAAACTCTCTGACAACTGTGGTTGTCACTTTTATAGAGGCTTATTAAAGCAAATATATAAAAGATATATTAATTAGCTTTAAAAAAGTTCTTACAACCATATTAAAGAGCCATATTGCTTAAAAAACTATTTAGTGTAAATTAACCCTTTTATAAATATATTAAAGGTCTGTGGACGCCTTTATAAAACTTTTATAAAGAAGAAAATGATATAAAGAACCATCTTGTGTTACTTGGGCCTAAAGGTAGTAAACACCAATTATATGTATTAATGACGATCCAAAATATCCATCCTAAAGGTTGTTTTATCCAACCCCTTTATAAAAAGCTTGCTGATCGACCATTTCTAATAATCTCAAGGCAATGAAACTTTGCAAAATAATCAAGAGAGTACCGATAAGGAAACTGTATTAATGGAGACTTAACGAGGTTTGTTGTGAGGTATCATCCCCTTTGTAAAAAAGCTTGCTGTTCGACCACTTCTTCCATTGTCAAGACGATGAAATTTTACAAAATAATTAAGAGAATATAGTCTGTCTCAAAGTACATCGTTATGGCTTTTGACGGACCATTTCCCAATAAACATTTAACGATTTTATTACCTATTGTTATTGGAGAAACCCATTTGTTCATAAGGGCCGGGGTGGGCCAGGTATTTCTTGAGTATTAACCATTAGGCATATAAATATTTTGGCTAATATTTTAGTGGCAATGTAAAATAACCGTTTTTACTGTGCGTTTCGAAAAAGTTGTTTTACGAGAATATAACTATGTAGCGTCGAAATCATTTGTCATTAGATGCAAATGTTGTGAAAAATGTGTATGAAACTTTAATCAGTAAAGGTCTAATTAAACAAGAAGCTTTAAAAGAAACCTGTCTACTTAAAAAAACTTCAATATTATCGATAAGGGATATTATTATTAGTGAAGAATTGAACAAAAGAAAAAAAAACGTAGTGATTTTCAATTTCAACGTATAGACAATAGTGATCAGAACCTAATAAGAAGGAAAATATATTGTCTTTATGAAAGCGGAGTTATTCCCACCTTTCCAGTTACAAAAAAACGCATCTTTT
This sequence comes from Listronotus oregonensis, assembly GCA_019359885.1. Taxonomy (NCBI): domain Eukaryota; kingdom Metazoa; phylum Arthropoda; class Insecta; order Coleoptera; family Curculionidae; genus Listronotus; species Listronotus oregonensis. The sequence goes on from JAHBCN010019560.1 coordinate 6,125, forward strand.
GGAAGTCCTAAATTCATATGCAATTAAAAAACAATATGTATGTGATCATTTGGCTGAACAGGCTGGGCATACTGTCTTACGGCTTCCTCCGTATCACTGTATGTTTAACCCCATAGAGCATTTGTGGAACCAAGTAAAATCAAAGATCAGAGCAGAAAAAGTTACCTACTTTAAGTCCCAGTGTTATAAATTTGATAAAATGTAATTACTAACATACCAGTTGAGAGCTGGAAAAATTTACTACAGCACATTAAAAAAATTGAGGACTCTTACATTTCTATCCAAAACAACATAAATCCTATTGTAATTAATCTCAATGATGACTCTAATAGTGAAACAGAATTAGATTTAGATATTTAGATTAAAAAATGAATTATATATAGATAATGCAGTTATAAATTTATTAAAACTTTCATATATTTAATTTCTTAAAAAGTTTTTAAGATTATACTTACCTAAATAAACAATAAATTATAAATCTTTATATTATTAAAGTCTGTCCCTAATTTCTGTCCTTTCCTAGATCCCTTTTTTGTGGTCAAGGTTTCCATAAATAATCAATAGCTAACACGGTATACTTTCAGACAGACGATACCCATAAAGAAACCGTAATAATGGCAACTTGAAATAACTACCCCGAGGGTTGTTGGTATCATCCCCTTCATCGACATTATCTTAATTATTTTGCAAAGTTTTATCGCCTTGAGATTATTAGAAATGGTCGACCAGCAAGCTTTTTTACAAAGGGGTTGGATAAAGAACCCTTAGGATGGATATTTTGGATCGTCATTAATACATATAATTGGTGTTTACTACCTTTAGGGTTTCGCAAAATTTCAGAGAGTTAGCATAATTAGAAACAGTCGACCAGCAAAATATTTTGCTGATCAGCAAATTAGACAGGCCCCGCGTAGCAGTCGGTAGTAAATGGGCGATTTTCAAAGTTGAATATCTCAAAGATCACTTGACATAACTTTCTGAACTTTGCAGGTAATAAGAATAATTATGTGAATTTACATACCAAATGTTATAGCTTTATGTAAAACAAAACCAAAGTTATGATGAATGATAATAGGCTGAAACATTTCGTGTAAGATACACACCTTCGTGAGGTAGGTCAAAACTTGGCCTGGAGCACTACTGTGCGTCTAGACTCTCCTATTCGAAAAATAGTTACTTTTTTTATTATTAAAGTATATATATTTTTGGCATAGTGTAAATAAATGTAAACTTTAATAAACTAAATAATATATATTTGTTCCTTATTTTTCTAAAAATCGTAATTTTCCGCTTGGCTAAACCTGATAAACCACTTACAATTAATTTTGCACCTATATGAATAGTACCGATCGTAACTACTACTTTTGGTGGGGTCGCGACAAGATATTCATCGTCTTCCAAGAAAGGCGGCATTGACTTCAATTGTTTAAACAATTGCAATCGGGTCGCACCGAGCACTCGGCATTTTTTTACCTGAAAAAATCGCGTTAGCTTGGCTGAACGAAACAAGTGAAAGTGAAGCGATTTTTTGTTTTTCAGTGAACAAGCGATTATCAAATATTTTTAAACAAAGGAACTGTTCGACTCCAAAGTGATTTTAAAGTGGATTTAAATTATCTTTAATAGCGCTTTTTCTGGGTATGGAAGACTTAGCTGACATTTAAAATGGATCTTAAAATAGGTTCCACAAACAAGACAATTTGTCGGGTAATACAATAAGAGCAATCGAGTTTAACATATCAGATTTATCTGTTTTTCAAGTCAGTGAAGATACTGAAGTTACGGCGTTAGCTGATCCTGTTTACGAACAATTTTTAGCTGATGTTTGGGTGGGCATAGTGCTGACGTTGATGGTGCTCAGTTGTGTTTGTTTTATGTGTTCCTGTTTAATTTATCATAAGTTTCAGGAGTGGAAACATAGAGGTAAGATAATATAAAAAATAATACAAATTTTCAAAAATCTCATTAATATAATGACATATTTTATGACGTAGAAGAAGTTGGAATTATAAGAAAACAGTAGAATTAATAGTTAAAAAAAAAGTAAAAACTAATATTATATAGGTAATTTTTTTACTTACCGGACCCACGGCCGATTTTATTGAATTTTTGTAAACTGGGGTTTTTTGGGGCGCTGATCACAAATCTGAAGTCAAATTTTATCGGACACTTTTAGTTTTTGAGTAATAACCCCCCTCTAGGACCTAACCTTAAAACTGCACAAACTTTCCTAAAATTCCACCTTCTTAAAACTGATTACACCCAAAATTGAAGATTTTATGGAAATGCCCTTATTATTTTGTAAAATAAATTTAATTTCACATTTCTTAACAAATATTTTTTAATAAAAAAGCACATCCTTCTCAAAAATATTATTTTTACTCTTATAAATGTCAACAAAATTATCTGGGAAATTTTTTAGAGTTTTAAGTTAGTACGCCGGGGGCCCGCGAAACAATTGAATGACACGTTCTAAATTTAAATTAAAAAAAATAAAAATAATTCAAATTTATAAAGTAGGCCATGTAATTGTTTCGCGGGTCCCGGGTATAACATAAAACTGTCTAAAATCTCTAGCAATTTTGTTGACATTTATAAAAGTAAAAAATAATTTTTGTTGTGTTTCTTTTTATTAAAAATATTTGTTAAATAAAGGGTAAAATTAAATTTATCTTATAAAATGATAAGTTTTTTTTGGGGTTTTGCAGTTTAGGTTCGAGTGGGGCGTTACAACTCAAAACTAAAAGTGTCTGACAAAATTTGACTTCAGATTCGAGATCAGCGCCCCAAAAAACCCCAGTATACAAAGGTAAAATAATTCCCTATATATATATATATATATATATATATATATATATATATATATATATATATATATATATATATATATATATATATATATATATATATACATATATAAATATATAAATAAATAAATATATATATATATATATATATATATATATATATATATATATATATATATATATATATTTTATAAAAAAAAGATATTGATGATCTTAGCTTTATTTATTCTTGCCTTTTAGAAAGCTTAAAACAAAATAACAATAATAACGGGTAATTAGGGAATGATCACCAATAGTAAAACGTGTGTCCACATTTAATATTAGTCCCAAAAGAAGACTTAAAAGAATATTAATTTTAATCATCCGTACAGTATATTTCTATTTGACTAAAAAATTAAAAAATCGTATACCACAAAAAAATAATTTTAATAATTCAATTTAATTGTGTCGTCAAAATGGGTAAAATATAAAGTCTGTATAAAAATAATGTAACAATAAATCAAGTTTCTTATATTAACTTTGTCCTTAAGAAAACTCACTTTGCACTTAAGTTATTACTATAATTGAGGTTATTTTCGTAGATTAATTTTTTGATTGTAAAAATTTTTTCTTTATATTGTAACCTTGAAAACAGAAAAAAATTATTTTCGAAAGTTCGGCGTTTTGTAAAAACAGTTTTATATCTATATATGTATGTCTAATATATTCTTTGTATTATTGCCTATATGTCACCCATCATTGAAAAGGCAACGTATATTATACTTGCATTAATTCGTTACGGTACCCACAAGTAGATGATGGTTAATAAAAAAAAAGAATGACTTTTTTTAAAACTCACAGCCCAAAAATTTAAAAAAAAGTTATCTAAAAATTTTTCATAAATTAGAAAAACTTTAAGATATAAAAAAAAATAGGGACTGTTTTTAAAAATGACAAATTTTAAAAATTCAATATAATTTTTTTATAAAAATTTAATGATAAACTCTAAAAAAGGACAAAATACACTTTTTATGCATTATAACAATAAAAAAGGCAGTCAAGTCATGCACTATTGTTCAAAAACAAACCTTTACATTTGTTTCAATATTCAACCAAAGATAATACTACTACGAATAGATGGTTCATTTAAATGGGGCGTTTTGAATCAGTTCGGAGATATCAATGCTTCCGTAAATGCGAATAAAATTAAGTCGGTAACCCCTGCCCCAGCGAATCGAGGTACGAAACCATGTGCGACATTGTCAATGTCTGTCGCTTGTACCTTATTCGGAACACGAAGTAGCGAAAGCGGGCGGCTAAACGAATTGTGTATTTCTAGTCGCGTTTCATCACGCCAATAGTAAAGGCCTGCCGGCAACACTGTTTAACTATCGTTCAAGGATAGCGCGAAAATCTCTCGATGGACATCGGCTATATAGCATTGAATGGTTCATCTTATCCGTAGTAGTATTATCTTTGATTCAACTTATAAATGTTGCTGGAAAACATCTCTCAAATCTTATTCAATGAATTCTTTTTAGCCTTCTTTCTCAGAATCAGATTTTGAATTTAAAAAAAAATATATTCTCGCATCATCAAGTACAGTGAATTAGCAAGAAAACAGTAGATTCCCATAATCAAAAAAAAGTGGGGAATAATTTTTTTTTAAATACGTACTAAAATTTATTTGAATCAAGATTTTGGGTTTTTATTTTGTTTAAATATTCCCTTTAAAAATTTTTTCATTTAAGTCTTAAATTGGGTTACAATTATTATGTTTAAAAACTTTATTTTATAATTATTATTATTTTTGGTTTTTGATGAATTATATTACAAATCGATAATTATGTTAATTCTTTAATCTTTAAGAATTGTTTCACAGATACCAAAACATGCATCAACAATTTAGACACACTGTACGCTGAAAAAATAATTAAATTAAAAGCAAAAATGTCAAATTCATATGTATTTATCCAGTAAGATGCGCAATGTTGTGTAATAATCTTTAAATATGGACTTTTACCTTTACGTTTACAACTATTACTAACATTTAACGGACACATTTAGCAGGAATCTATCTTCCATACACGTAAAAATTTCTTAGAATATCTTTAAGACCGCTGACTTACTAACCACCTACGTAAAGATATTTTAATGTCCGATGACTCAGAGTTAAAATGGCCATTTCTTCTTATTTAAAACTGCAATTTAAGAACAGCTTTACTCATACGAAAATTTTAGTGAAATTTATTTTAAAAATTATTACCAAAATTTAAATAAAGATTTCCATGTACATTAATTTGGTTTGATACTTATAATACATTTAGTTAAACTATTGCTATAATTTATGAGATACTTACGCCCACAAACTTATTTTTTTTTAAATGTCTGTCAATGGATTAGCATAACTTAATCTAGAAATGGAAAAAAGCTTTTTGTGGTACTGTCAATCATCAAATTTTGGCGACATTGTTAGGATAGTTAACATACCGGTTTATTTTCGCGAGAAGCGGTAACGTAGGTGAAGGTCTTCTGACGTCAGTATCTACGTCATTACTTTGTACCCAGTATCTACCGCTATCGCCACTAGTAGGAGGAGCGTTAATAATGTTTGTAATTTAAATTTAAAATAATGGGGGAAACGCGGCTTTTCTATTGTTTTGGTTTTTGTGTTTTTTTGCTATGGTTTAACAACTATTTGGATTGCATATTTTTTGGTTTATTAGTTAATTTCCAAATGGATAATTAGTGCAATTATATTTAAATTAAAAAGAAAAAATTACTTGTTATATTGACTTAAAACAGCTAATACCTTATTAAATGAAAAAATTGGTTTTATATTATCTTTTCGACTTATTTCTAATTTCCCCAAAAGTCCTTACATTTAAATTTAAACTTAAAATTGTATTAAACGATTAGTATGTAAGTTGACATACGTAAACCGTTTCGTTTTTGCGAGGATAGGTGGGTTAAACACGGTTAGAATGGGGGAAAGAACTGCTATCAACCAGTAGTTAAAAACGGTTAGTCGCGAAAAAATCCTTAATCTTTATTGAAAAGAGGTCATGGAAGCCGATGTTGAAATTGACAGGTGGGAACCGGTATAAACCACCGATGAATTTGGTAGACTATCTAAAGGGACCTTTAAGCCTAAGGATATTTGGCCTACCTGACTAGAACTCTAGCACAAGCCAGATCGTTGCGAACGTGCACATCCCCCATGGAGACGGAAAGATGAAATAAGTTCGTAACCTGGAAAAAAAAGGGGGGTTAATTGAAGTTTTGGGGTTTTAGTGGCGGTTGGAGAAATTATGGGGTTTAGATGTTAAAGGTAACGTTCAAAAAGAAAAAGGTTTTTTTTTAAAATTATATCATTTGTTTAAAAATGGGGAGGCTTGGCTCCCCAAAACCCCCGGATATGCCACTGGTTTATCCCACACATCCACCCAAAAATTTTTTCCGTCGATACCTGGGCATTTTCTCAGTTTCCTTGTTAAAAACAATGGGTCTGTTCAATATTTTTATTGCAGAAAATTAGACTAATTAAACCAACTTACAAAAGTTAACAACTTTTTAAATTTCTTATTTTACGTACAGAAACTATTTTTTAAATTAAAATATATAGCAAAACTATTACAATAAATGCTTAAAAGGGTTTTGTTTTGGGGCTTGTTGGGGCTTGTTTGATTTCTGTACATTGGTGTTCAACGAAATCACTTTTGGCGCTGTAGTTTTGAAGACATCTTTGCTCCAAAAAATTGCTGTTATGTAAAATAAATAAAACATTTACGTTTTACCTTTACTTAAGTTGGTATTGTCTGCGGTGCCCTCTGTGGTATTGGAAGTCAAAATAATTTTATTGCAATTTTAAGTATTACATATTGTTATAATTACATACTTACAAATAACCTCATTAGCTTTGGTTAGTCAAGGTTTTTTTTTAATTAAAATTATTTTTTTTAAGTTTTTTGTTTTGTTTCATTCTTATAATGAGAACAGAAAAGCGGAGGAAAGCAATTTCTGATTCGAAAGTGGGCCCAAATGTAAGTTAAAAATCTAATTGTGTGTTTGATTCGGTGTTTGAATGTTCTTTTTTTTTCTGTTGTTGTTTTTAGCTATCCTGATGAAGCTTACAATCGTAGGCAGCTAGATATTGGAAATAAAATAGTTAGAACTGAGCACTTAACATCTTTACTGCTCCCTCTATTTAGATAATTTCTGGGGGATCCCTTTGTGATTCTACTGTGTAAATTTATTTACTTCTACCCCATTATTACTAGTTGTCCTATATATATATATATATATATATATATATATATATATATATATATATATATATATATATATATATATGTATATATATATATATATATATATATATATATATATATATATATATATATATATATATATATATATATATATATATATATATATATATATATATATATATATATATATATATATATATATATTCGTATAATTTTTCACACATTGTAACATTACAAAGATGGAAAAATTACAATGCATTATATTAAGATAGAAGAAAACGTTACAGTCTTGCAGCCGCGGAGCCATTCCATTGCCTCTGGAGTTAGTTGGTGGATTTCGTTCAAGCTGCCTTCGTATCGTGTAGCTGGACATTCTTGGACAATCTGGTGGGCTGTTTGTTCAGCAGCGTTGCATTTGTCACATAGCGGGCTGTCTGCAATGCCCCATTGGTTAAAGTGACTTATTTCATACTCCGTGACCTACTCTGATTTAGTTGAGATTACACCATTCTCGGCGAGAAAGAGAGAACCCGTTGGGCTTGACTATGGGGTTTACAATCAGGTGTGCGTTGTTGGTTGCTTCGTTCCATTCATCCAGCCAATGTTCATCGATTGTAAAACTGTCTAAGAGATTGTTAGCTGTTCTTGTTGGCGAGTTTCGGGATTTCCGCCGTAATTGGCCCTGGTTTAACTGATCGATGTCAGTATTTATGGGCAGTGATGGATTCATTTGACATTTCTGGTACTGAGCTTTTAGGGCAGCTAGCCGTCGTGTTTTAGGTGGTGCTATGTTACTTAAAACTGGGAGCCATTGAACTGGCGTGCTCTTTATGGTTCCCGTAATATGTCTCATCGTTTGATTTAGTTGTATATCTAAAACTTTTTAGTGGTGATTGTTTAGCCAGACGGGGCCCAAATATTCGGCTGAAATAGACCAATGCCAGAGCACTGGCCCTGATTGTTTCCGGTGGCTCCCCAAGAAGTATTTGCAACTTGGGGGGATGATGTTTGTTGGGGGTTTTTTACTTTAGCTCCCTTTTGTAAGTTTGTTGTCAGGGTGCGATCTACTGTTACACCGAGATTTTTTGGGGTTTGGGGGGTTATGTTTTAGCATAATTCCATCACTTTTATTTTCCCCGGTTATTTAGATGCAAAGCCGTCACTTCAGTCTTTGTGGGATTTGGTTAAAGGGCCCCCAAATTTTTTGAAATAGGTGTTAATAATTTTAAACTTCGGCATTCTCAATTTTTTTTCTTTTTGCCCAAAGCCTTTCATCTGCATAAGAAAATTTGCGTAAATTTTGTGGTAAAAACGTCTGGGTGTAAATTTTTGAAAAAAACGGCGATAGTACCGCCCCTTTGGGGGTTTTAAAACCGTTCCGGGAAAACTCCTAAATTTCCCTATTTTTTCCCTTTTGGGGCTAATTTGGTATAATCTGTCATTTCCATTTGATTTACTAAGTTGTTAAATTTTTGGCATGGTACCATCTGGTATTTTGGAGAAACCCTTTCTTTAAAATTTCCGTGTGTACCAAAAAAGAAAAAAAAACTTTTTTTCTTCAATTGAACTTGTTTAAAATTTCAAAAAAAAAAAGTTTCCTAAACCCTTCTTAAACGGACAATTACAGTTAATACGCTGAATCGTCCAAAATATCATTGGAAAATATTTAAACTGCGATTTAAAAACAAAAAACACACACACACATCGGACAGAGTCCGCCTTTAGCCCGTTTAAACATGTTACGAATAATCATTTCCCCGAAAATCAGCTTTTTAACTTTAACGGTCGTTTAACGTATCACAAGTCGCATGTTCGTGCAATTTTTAAATGTACGACTACCGTTTCTTTCGCCTTTTCTATCCCTATTGGTTTCAGTGAGAATCTAAAAATTATTTGTGTTTCTGACCCATATTAATATTCCATAACGTCAAAACACCGTGACAAGAATAAAAAACGGTTATTCTATTTTAGGAAACTAACAGATTTTGCTGTTACTTCCTGTCGCGATTTTTACGCTGTCTGGTTTCTTAATATGCCTTTTTTGCAAAATTTTTGAAATATTCATTTTTAATTAAATACCTATATCTTTTGTGTGATTTTAAGGATATTAATGTACCAATAATAAAAAAAATGTATATTTTTTGTTTTATATATTTGGGGAAAAATTTAATTTAACACGTAGTTTTTCTCCTAAAATAAGTGTTGTACAAATGGGCAATAATTTAAAAACAAAATGAGCGGCAGTCAAAAACAATTTTGGATTGCGCAATCTGAGTTCCGTACTATAATATATACTAGAAATTTTAACAACAGTCATTCGACGTCTCAGCAGTCCAAAGAGATGAAAATCACATGTGATAAATCCGGACTATAAGGTGAATGTTGAAAGAAACCTCCCATTGCATTTTCTCTGGCCCAAAGGGGGCAGCGAATGCCACTTTCAAAAAAGAACAAAATAATTGGGTTCTAAATATCTGGCAACAAAAGCGGCAGTGGCGACTATAGTATTTCCAAAAAATTTTATCTAAAAAGTTGGACATGGGACCCATACCAAATATATACTACTGGCTTCAAAAAAGAACACTTTGGTAAAAAAAATCATTTAGGAATTTGCGAAAAAAAAATTATTGAGTGCTCCGATAGGAAATAATAGAACTGTTAAAAGGAAATATTTATATTTTTTCATAACTTTAATTAAATTTTAGGTCCCAAATTTCGCAAAAATATCTCCCTTTTT
>JAHBCN010019561.1:0-15921 GCA_019359885.1 Listronotus oregonensis
CCTTGTGCATGTCATGGAAGCCTGGAATGTCAATTGGTCCATATAATATAGGCAAAGATATGGGAAAAACTCACTACTACTTTTATAAATTGGTGCTGATTTCAGATCAGGAACATCAGGCCTCGGCAGGGTTCTCCACGGTTTTCACATAATGTTTGATGTTTTTGCGGGCAATGCCAATCAATTTCGGGTCAATATCGATTCCTGCACAAAAAAAGTGATAAATTTCGAAAAAAAGCAATATTAATAATTAAATTTAACAATGTTTACTAATATGGTGTACATACTTAAAACCTCTTAGGGTTTACTGATTACTATAACAGTTACAACAACCACGAACAGAAATTCATTTCACGAATAGGTTTTACCCCCACTGTCATAAAATTGTCAGAATAGAAACTCTCAAAAATGGCATTCAAGAATCAAAATTTTGACACTATTTAAACTTTCATATATATGCACCTGTAACTGTTAGAACAGCAAATCTCTGGCTACACTTAGCGTGATGTGTCCAATATTACAACCTATATCCAAGATATCCTTATTTTGAAAAGATAAAGTGATGTGAAAAAGACCTTTAGTCTGTATCAGTTTCATTGTTTGGGTTTCTGTACCGTAATACCTAAAAATAAACAAATGGTTAATTTGCGTATTACAATGTTATTGTAAAAAGGATACCAAACTAGATGTATGTAGTTGGAATTATACCCATTTGTTACGTATTGTCAGGTGAGAAAAAATGTATGAAGTAAAAATAGAATTATTAAGATATTTTTGTCAATCAATGAGATTAGAAAATTAGTTATGTTTTTATGACGTTGAGAAATGAACAAATGATATTTTGGAAGTATATTATAATTTTACATTCGTCTATACCCTTTTAATCTCAAAAAATTAAAAATAATCTTGTAGTATTTATTGATTAACAAACTTAATAACAAATAACAATTATTATGATTAATCGCAAATAATGAACCAACGTCTTGTCAATGAAAATGAGTAGAAGCTTCAGGGAACTAAATTTGTATTTTGATACAAATATAAAATTTACTGTTTATGAACAATATCTGGTAAAGTTCATCAAATATTTTCTATTATTAAATTTTTCCCACTTGAAACCTATGGCCTATACTTCCATCTTTTTAGGGAGCAGATGGAAAACTCAAAATATTTAATTTATTCCCTGAACTTTTGTCTTATTGTTGCCAATGTCACATATTTTTTTCTGGCGCTTATAGAATAGATTGTGTCCCGAATTATATTTTTCATATATGTTGTAATTTTGGTTTTTGCGGTCTTTTGCTTGGAAGACATCTGCGGCTCGCTGTATAAGATTCTCAATATGAAGTGCAATTCCGTTTCTGACTTGTTCCTTTTCCAGTTAAAAAAAAAAGCCAAGATATTTAAAATTATCGGCTGCAATTGTTCATTATACCTATTATATCTTTTTCCTGGGCATTATTTAAAACTTTTCGAAATAACTTTCGACAACAAGTTGACACACTAATGTTTTTGATTGACAGTGAATGAATACTTTACATAAAAAAGTTTGTCGTCTGTCACCGCTGTTTGAAATAAATTAAACAAAGATAAACAAAAATGACATCATTAGAAATGGGTATAATTCCGACTATAGCAATTGCATGGATCTACATTTTGACCTTGGAAAATATAAAATGGATGTTTTGGATGTTTCAAACTTGACTCCTTACCCTTACAATGGACAAGCTGATATGTAAAAATATCGCGCATATTTTCGGTTTCTAGGTTAGTCAAGCCAATTTTTTTTATTTCTCGGTAAAACCAAGGAAACGACAGGCTGATGAAATTTAAAAACCATGTTTTTCATAATCTAGGCATCCCAGATTAAAATATTTCTCTCCTGCGAGAGGGAAAAAATAAAGAAACTTGACACCAAAATTTTAAACGTATTATGTCATAACGTGGAGAAAGATATTTACCAGTAAGAAAGTTCAATTTCGGCAAAAAAAAACTTTTTAATAAAGTAAGTAAGAAAAATTTAAAAATAGGTTTACAAAAGTGTTTGGGTTTCCAGATATATCCAAAAGTATTTGAATATTCTTTAATTAGGTAAAAGTCAATTATTGGAAATATAACAGGGCAACCTTTGCATTACTCATAAGGAATGATCCAGTTTTAAATAGCCTGTATGTTACATAAAAAATAAATAGTTTGAATTATTATTTGTGAATTTATTTTGAAATATTATCATAGAACCACACATAGTGGTTGTATTTACTGGTTTTGTGTTTATATTTCAGCTGCTATTTTGCTTTTTTCTTAGATAATTTCTGGAATAACTATTAAAATGTTTTTCTTATCTTTAATGTTGAAGAAGGTTACCATTATGAATCATTTTATTGCTTATGATAAAAATTAAAAAGAAAAGTTTAGTGGATTGTGCGATAGTTCGAAAGATCTGTGACTGCTCAGATTTGATAAAAATTATATGTGAGATGCTTTAAATATGACCCGGAATTTGAACCTTAACAGGCCTCTTGTATATATATTTTTTTATTGGTTAAAAATAACCTTTTACACCTATATAACAATTCTGCCAAAAATTATCTTTATACAAAATTCCAGTCCGGATTTCAAAATCCCAGACTGAAAAACCCTAGTCAAGGTTAAGATGTTAATTTTTGGGACTGGTAGAAATAACAAAAAAGATAAGAGAGGTTTTTTAATTATAAACTTACCTGTTGTATTTCCATACTGAAAACGGGCATTTCCTTCCTTGAACACGGGCATCTTTTCGTCTGGTACTTTGTTTTGTCTCGGTCTTGGAGGCATTTTTCTGGTTGACCTCTTTAACCATGCTCCGGGCTGCGGCACGCAGGACTTACAATTTTGTCCATAAAATTTTTGAACTTTGAAATGGCGGGGTTGCCTTCCTCTGATCTGCAAAAAAAATGAATATATATATCATACATTGAATATTCATTTTACAAAGATTAAGGGTTAAATGTTCAGCATATTACTTTAATTCAAATTACCTAAAATGATGAAAATGCTTACTATAATTGGTCCATTTTAATTTGAGAGTGACAGAAATAAAAAAAAAAAAACATTTGAACCATTTGGTCCATGGTCAGTAACCATGGTTACAGTAACGGGAGACATTTTTTCTTATTCATTGTTTTTGCTTACGTCATTCTCAAATTAAAATGGCCTGATTATAGTTATTTCAGTAAACAAAATTCTATTTTAATATATAGAGTTGATTCGTGATATTATTTATTAACAAATAATACTTTCTTTACCTGTCTCATTGTTTTAAAGTTTTGGAGGTATTTAGGAAGGCCGTGTATGAGTAAGAAAATTTGTTCTACGTTATACAGGGTTGGTTCAGTCAATAGTTTGCCTTGAGATACGAGAATAGTGCATTTTTTTTTAAATGGAACACTGTTATATTATGACATATTATAAAAGACAATTCAGTTCCATGCAAAGTGATATATCATGTTCCTATACCTAAACAAGTAAGGTTTGGAAATTAAAGCAAATATTGTAAAAATTGGATTATTTTGGGGATGTGCCTTAGGTGGCTATGGGACAGGTAAACTATGTCAAGAGAAATTTTGACCAATTAGTGTAATCAAGTTGCAGGACCACGTTTATAGTATTTTTTTTTTTTTTTAATAGTGACTTGAAAATAATTGCAATGAAGAGAAATAACTATTAAAGATGAACTTTTGATGAATCCATTTATTATTCGTGAACAATGTGGCAAAATTATAGCAAGACCTAGAAAGTTCAAAGAATGTACCCTACTTTAAAAAATGAATAGATAAAAAGAAAATTTGTGCGAATACAAAATAACTTTTTTGGTTCACAATGATTAAGTTTACCACAACTAAATAATATTTAAATAAACATTAGGAACAATGTTTTAACATTTAAATAATAAATAATTTACAACAAATTTTCAAAATCATTTCCTTTGACTTCACACTTCAAAATCCTGTGTTGTACAGCATGTTTCGTGTATTAAATACCATTTATTTTAAATTACCCCAAAAATAAAAATCAAGTGGTGTAAGATCAGGAAGGTGATTCGCAGGCCAATCCCATGGTCCCATACCACAAACTCTGTCATTGAATTTTAAATAGCTCATATGTAATCACCTTCCCAGTGTAATGAGCGGGTGCTCCACTTAATTGGAATCAACATAATATGCGATTATTTTCGAGCAGTAAATTTTCTAGAAAATCATCTATTTACTACTCAGCCCAAAATCTAAAAGGTATTTATTGCTGTTTAATGACTCGTCGTTAATGAAAAAGATATTTAATAGTCTTTTAGTAAACAAAAATCATTAAAAAAGCTATATTTTTCTTAAAATCGCTTTCCTGGATACATTCACTCTTTGTGTGGGTCCCATGTCTCACTTTATAGATTAAAAATAACAATGATTTAAGGCATAATACTTCTGAGAGTCCGAAAATGGAAGTAAATGTTCTATAAATTTAAACATTTTGGATATAAAAATTTTTGAAATGGGGACAAAACAATACGGAATAGTTTAAAATAGATTAATTACCTACTTTTTGTGGTTTTCTCTTTTTCTCCTTTTAAAATCAAAGGATAAATTTTTTAACCACTGCAGATTTACTCGGTTTATTTTCAATTCGACACTGTCTACTTCATGGTTGATTTTATCTTTGGTTTTCATCAGTCTTTAAATTCTCAGGATCTTCTGGAATTTTTGCAGAATCAGTGGAAGCTTGAGATTAATGCGAGCTTCAGTATTGCTATTTGGGTCAGGAGCACGGCTTAACTACAGCTGATGCTGACGTGGTTCTTCTTTCTTTAGTCGTTTCTTGCGACCTAAAATTAAAAATTTGCTGTAATTTAAATCAAAAGCAAAAAAATAAACTTATAAAAGATTGAAGGATAAACATAAACATGTAAAATTTATAGCTTGCCTTTTTTAACTGGAGAACAAAGATGTTCTTCGTATTCCTCATCATTTTTGCAGTCCATCAAGTGCAGAGGATCGTGAGTATTTGGAGATACAATAACCTAAAAAAAATTACATAAAAATATCAAAAACTACTTTTTTAAATGTGGCACTCATTTTACTAAAATATTACCACCCAATATTTTCAACCATACTTACCTCAATGGGCATCTTCCTTCTTGGAGGCGTTGGTAGAGGAGACGACTTGGGCGTGACTGCGTTCATAGCTCTGTTTATTTCTTCATCTTGAAGACTGTTTAAGTTCAAGGGATCGTTTTATGTTCCGCCTAGCAGAAATTTGTTGGCAACACTGGTTTGGGATTTATTGGAATACCACAACCCGAACTGAAATATTTAAAAAAAAATCTAGTAATCAATAACTAAGTCTGTAAATTTATTTAAATAATTTTGAGTTCTAATACATTTTCTCTCTTTTATTAGTGTTATTGTACTTCTGGTAGCACTTTAAGTATCCTTCTGTAACCATTTAAAATCCCTACTACAAACGACTTCTTACCTTTTTGAACGTTTTCTAGCACTCTCCTGTCGTGCTTATTTCGTTTCTATTGTTATTTTGCTGCTTGTTGCCATGGTTTCGGTTATTTGAATGGGGTTTTGGATTGAGGCTTCCCTTACAGTTGGGGGGGATTCAAAATCTTTGCCGAAGACATTTTATATCGAAGAACCTAAGGACAATAATAATATAAATTATTTACTTTGATATTTTATATATGAATCAAACGGTTCTTAGATGCATTTTGAATATGAAGACCACGGGATAAAAAGATGGGATGTCACAAAACATCAATTATAAGAAATATCGATTTTAAAGTTTGGAACTTCTAAGATTCTTTAACTTAAAAATGGTTGAAATATGTTAAATTTTGTAAATTAAAGTATCTGCATTGCATATTTAAAAGTACATTTTTTTAAAAGTAATACCCAAAAAACACTTAAAAAAATAGCAATTCTTTATCGCAAAAATAAGGAATGTCCAAAAAAGAAACTCAATTTCCAAAGTAAAAAGGGGGAAAGTCCATATTTACGAGGTCAGCTATCATAGTTATAGTACTGGGTTTGTTCTGTTCCATATTTATTTTAGACTAAAAAGAGTATTTTATAAGTAATATTACTAAATTACCAAAAAAAAAAAAAAAAATTACCTTCGCAATTTTACTATTGTTTTTTTTTTATTTCTCTTAGCGGCATGAGGTTATCATATAGTTGTGGGCGTTCTAAGAGCAAAACACCTTTAGAGCTTGCAGATCTTTAAATTTTGTAAAATTAGAACCAATAGTTTACATTGACATTCCTTGTACTTATATGATTTTGCTATAGGACAATTCTTGTTTTTCCCCTGTCATATTTTAAACGTCTACTAATGGATTGTGCAGTGTTCTAGGAGATGTCTTTATAATAAAATATAGTTGTTTCTCTACTAGATGGTGATGCTAACTCAATTTTTGGTATTTTGTAAGATTCCCTCTTTTTTTCCTGTTGTCTTCTTATATAAAACACTTTATTTTACAATATATACAGTAAATGCCCATTTAAGCTTATACGATACGATACATCGGTATATCCGCTCTTAAATATCGTCAACGGTCGATATATCGCCTCCTGCCCCTTTTTCCAAATAAAATAGTGAACACGATTAATATATTTTTAAAACAAAACTTACACACAGAAGTATTCCGAAAATTATTGCCTTAAGTGTAACGAATTTTGACACAATAATTATTTTCTGTATTACACGTTCAATAATTTTTACTAGAATTTTCGCAATAAAAATATTAAACAGGTATTTTCGAGAAATTGCGCAAAAATTGACGCAGAACTTTTTTCAATGTGGGTAATGTGATCAGCTAGCTAACTGTTGCCACACGTAATAATAGCAACTTCCGTTAATCTATAACTTAAAGAATACAAAAACTTTTTGTGTTTTTGGATAAATAAAACTATGTTTTCATATTTTTGCGAAAAAGCCCGACTCCGCAGGAGGAGGGCATTTTCTTAAAATATGAAAAGCGATTGCAATTTGTAACAAAAGCACGTCGTATAAAAAATTGTCTGTTTTTTTTTGATACACGAGTGTAATTTATTTGAAAATTTCGCACCAACATTTTTCGACCAATGAAATACAAGCATTTCTCAACCTTGCCATGGTAACCTATGTATTTTTTTCGCAAATCTTCTCTTCCTGGGGTACCTGAAGGGTATTATAGTAGACATTTTTTGGCATAAGAAAAATTGACAATTGACAATACAAAACTTTATAAAACGTATTTTGTTAAACTTATTTATATTATATTATTTGAAAAAAAAATAGTTTTTAACTATTTTAGTAATACAGATTCAATAAATGGCTCAAAAATTGAAATATAATCAACAATATGTATTATTTTTAACCAAGTGTTTTTAAAATACATATATTACCTAAAATAAGCCACAATACTAAATACTTTGTGTTGATGAATTTCCACACATTTTTACTAAAACATTCTACCAATTTTTGATAAACTAGAGTCAAAAAATATAAGATATATTACATCCGAAGTTGGTGTTTCAATGTTACTAAAATTGGTAAAAAAAAGTTTGGGGCCATCTTTGGAATTATTTATGAAATATAGATCTATGCACCGTAGACTTTGCTAAAATAAGATTTTCTACCAGCTTTAGTAGAGTAAACTTAATATTAGAAAATCATATAAAATATATTACATACGAATCTGGCGTTTCTATGTAACTAAAATTGTTAAAAAAAAGTTTGGAGCATCCTTAACACTTAGGTTTTATAAGGCATAGATCTATGGTAGACTTATTGCTGAAATAAAATTTTCTATCACAATAGACCGATCGGTCGCGATTGGAAGGAATTATACCCACTCACTTTAAACCTACCTATCTACCTACCTACCAGATTTAGTAAAGTAAACTCAATATTCGAAACTAATGTAAGATATATTACATCCGAAACTAATGCTTCTATGTAACTAAAATTGGTAGAAAAAAAAATTTGGACCGTCCTTAAAGCTTAAATGTTATAAAGTATACTTAGACCCATGATAAGCACTTATTGCTGAAATAAGATTTTCTACCAGTTTTAGTAAAAGAGTAGCTCAGTATTATTCGAAAGTAATATAAGATATATTACATCGAAACTGATGCGCCTGCATGTAACTAAATTGGTAAAAAAGTTTGAACCATCCATAAAGGTTAAATGTTATAAAGTAAGACCTAGAGCCTCCCGGTAGACTTATCGCTAAAATAAAATTTTCCACCAGTTTTAGTAAAGTAAACTCAATATTCGAAAGTAATATAAGATATACTAGATGAAAAGCCTGACTCCGCCAGGCGATAGACAATATTAAGTAGTCTCTGTCTCCATAAGACGCCTTCCGTACGGCTAACGGTAAAAAAAAACTTTTTGCTCCTATTTTTGTCCCGGGGCGGAATTCAAGCAGGCTTGGCTAGGTTCTAGCCACTGCTACAGAACTACCAATGTGCCAAATTTCATGATTTTAGCTCAAGCCATATCTTTAGAATAACGTGGACAGACAAATAAATATATATACCTACCTACATATAAATATATCCACATTAGCAAATTATATATATAGATTACATCCGAAACTGGTGTTTCTATGTCAATTTACCATAGAGCTTTCCATTGCTTCCCTATCAATTTATTTTTTATTATAAACGTCAATAATTATTGGTGTAAATTTTTCTTCCAAATTACGAATATTTTGAGAAAATTTTCAAAGTATTCGTGAGCCCCAAAAAACTTCGGAATAATTTGACTTCTAATGGTATTAATAATGAATATTTCCCATAATTCAGAACTCGATCAAGTAAATTTAAATATTTTATTACAGATAATACTAACAGAAAAAATTAAAATTGTTAAAAATAATAACAATATAAACTTGCGATGCAATTTTTCTTTCGCAGTGCAATTCCCGTTGTAGTTTTGCAAAAGTTGCGCTCCTCTAATGGGAACTGGGGGAAATATTCATCAAATTTTCGGAATAATTCTACTGTGTGTAAAACAGCCCTAAATCAATTATTTTAATTCAACTAATGCTTACATAAATATTTGATCCAATATTTGTATTTATTTCGCTGGCTAACGGATTCGACGGTAACGGACCCATTACATCTTTAAATAAATGGTTTTAATCATTAAGAGTTGAATAATTTATGATTAATTTTCTTTATCAATAAAAATTTATGATATTTCTTATTTTGGGGGGGCCGTTTTAGGGTCATTCCATCGGAAATGGGGTGTTGAAATTTTTTTAATTTTTTTTTATTTTTTTTTTTTTAAAAAAATCAAAATGGTGTTTAAAAAAAATTTTATACCTTTTTCCTTCGCGCTGCTTTTAAGTTATAACAAAAAGTCTTTTGGGGGGAAGTCTTATATTTTTAAACCATAGAAAAAAATTGTTGAATCAAAAACATTACTTTATCAAATAATTGGGGGTATTTTAAAGTAGGAAAAAAATCTAAAAAATGTAAAAAAAAATTTTGTTTTTAAGATTTTTTTTTTAAAAAGGGGGATGTTTGGGGATTTAAAATTTTTTTTTTTTTTTAACGGAGGGGTTTAAAAATTTTCAGAAGACTCCCTTTTTCAAAAAATTTTTAAATTTAAAAAATTCAAAGTTTGGGGTTAAAAAGGGGGGGGACCTCCATAAAATCTGAAACATTCAAAATTAAAAAGTCTCTTTTGATCCTTTTTAAAAAAAACAATTTTTTTTTTTATTTTTTTAATGAAATGAAAATTTTCGAAAACAAAAAATTTATTTTGCATGTTTCTTAACAGTTAAAAAAAAAAACAAAATTTAACTTTTTTTTTAAACATATTAAAAAAAATTTGATTAATATTTACATAAATAAGCCTCAAAAAACATTTTAAAATTTTTTTTTATATTTTGGGTAAAAACCCCCAAATTCAATTTTAAAAGGATTTTTAGCCAAGTAATTTTTCAATTTTTTTTTATAATTTTTTTTTTCACTTTTAAATTCCTAATAATTAATTTGATACCAGAATTTTTTTTACATAGATCTTATCATGCATTCCTTTATTGGAAATTTGCTGAGACTCATTATGAAAGCTTCAGATGAAACAGCATTCTTTTAGCTCAGTTTATTGTAAATGTGATGGAGAAAGGGGGGGTTTTTTAAGATAGATATTTTTTTTTGAATGAAATTTTTGAGTTATTAGGTTTTTAAAAAATTTAATTTTAAAAAAACATACCACTAAATTACACAAAAACTAAACAATAAATATAATTTTGAATTAAACCTCTAAATAACTCACAAAATTACTTTCAAAAAAAAAAAAATCTTTTTTTAAACATCCTTTTCAATCACAGTTCACAAAAAGGCTGGCAAAGAATGCTACTGGTTTTTGTTTCATATTGAAAGGTTCAGGTCTCAGCAAATTTCAAAAAATAATCAGTGTTTTTAAAAAAATTTGGAAAAATTAATTTTAAAATTTAAAATGCTTAAAATAAGAATTACAAAAAATATTGAAAATTTTCTTTTGGTTTAAATCCTTTAAAAAATTGAATTTTCTTACTTTTAAGGATAAAAAAAATTTAAAGTTTTTTTGAGGCTTATTTTTAAATATTAATCAATATTTTTTTTTAAATTTGTTTGAAATCTTAAATAAAATTGAACATGGAAAACCCCAACTGTTAAAAAAAATGCAATATTTCTTTTTTTGGGGAAAAACTTTAAAAAAGTAAAAAAAAAATTTTTTATTTAAAGGTATCAAAAAGGAAATTTTTTTTGAAAGTTTCAGTTTTATGGGGCTCCCCTCGGAATTAACCCAAAATTTAAGGGAAACAAAATTTCAAAATTTAATAATTGGAAAGGGTAGTCTTTGGTTTAAATTTTTTTTTAAAACCCAAAAAAGAAAAAAAAAAAAAAAAAAGAAAAACCCCAAAACCCTTTCCCAAAAAAAACCTTAAAAAAAAAAATTTTACTTTTTTTTTTCAAGAATTTTTTTCCCAAAACCCGTACCCCCCTTTCCCAAACCAAAAATTTAAAATAAGGGTTTAATCCATTTTAAAAATTTAAAACAAAAATTTTTTTTTTACTTTTGGTCCCTTTTTTCATAAATGGGTTCCCCAAAAAAATAAGATTTTTTGAAACTTGAAAAAAAAAGCAAAATTTTGGCCCGCTCGAGGTAAAAAGGAAAAAAAAACTATTATTCTTAAGTAAATTCTTTTTGTAAGCAAAATGGACTAAAAAACGAGAAAAAATCGTTAAACGGGGTATCCCGAAAATACTTATACAACATTTTATGACAGACTGCTAACGTCCAAGTAGATCGATTTAAAAAGGGGGGGGTAAGGTTTGTTCGTTAAAAAAAGGCATATTTTCAAGAATTTTTTATAAAATATTATTATAGATTTATTTTGAAATTAGTATATTATAATACAACATTTGAAGAATATAAAAAAAATTGGTACAAAAATATAAAAAAATAACGGATTTATAGCAGTTCTTCACTGGTGCCTCAAAAAAAAAAATGTGTGGTGTTTTTTTAGTTAATTAGTTTCTTTCTCATTGATGCAGAGTTTTTTTTTTATTTTATCAATTTTACATTTTTCTTTGTATCATTTTAAAGTTAAAATGTCGATTTTTTGACAATAAAATCGACCTATTTGTTTGGTAAGATTGATACGAATTAAAATATAAAAAAAAAAATCGACGCCACTTTTAAGTAAAAAAAAAAATTAAAAAAGTTTCAATTTTACCCCCTCCTTAACTTTAATATATCCAAAATTCGTTTAGCAGGTAGAAGACATGAAAAATTGTAAGGAATACGGGAATTTTGTTAAAAGCGTTGAAACAGAGATTACAATACGGTTTTAGTGGAACAGTGACCAAACGCTGTCAAAAAAAAACTGATGTGGGAAAAGGAACAGTTGTGATACCCCCAAACATTAAAGAATGGTACAAACATGCGACTAGTGATGTGTTAAGCGACTGGATCCGGCAGGTCAAATTTTCATTGGGTTCAAGGAGAACACTTTGGTAAAAAAAATCATTTTGAAATTTGCAAAAAAGAGTTTTTTTTGGGTGACCTTTCCCCTAAAAAAAATTGGACTTTCGAAAGCAAACACTCCATTTCTTTTTTTTTTTGTGAAGTTGATAAAAGAAGGTGGGTAAAATTCTGCCTATTTTCGCCTATCATATTTGTGAAAAATAAAAGTTTCAATTTGAGCCTTTTATTTATATTTATAATAAGTATTCTTATTTACATCTACAATGAATTGGTAAAAAACTCAGAATGGCAAGTACCAAAAAAAACCATCAAACTTGCTTTTTTTATTAAATTTTTGCCATTTTACATATTTTTTGATCTTTTATTTTAAAAAAATTCATGATGTGCTTAATTAAGGCACCAAAATAAATAAATGCTAGTTTATAAGCTCCTTAAGTGTAATATTAAAGATAAAAAATATAAGATTATATAGGAAAAATAAAAGATCAAAAACGTATAAAATAGCAAAAATTCAATAAAAATATCAAGATTGAAGGTTTTTTTTTCTGGTACTTGCCATTCTGATTTTTTTACCAATTTATTGTAGATGTAAATGAAGGTTCTAGGATTATGAATATAATAAAATGGCCCAAATTGAAAATTTGATTTTTCACGAATATAATGGGCGAAAAAACGCCAAATTTTACTCATCTCCTTTTATAGTCACATCCCAAAGTTCACAAAAAAATCTAAATATTTTTCTTTAAGTATTTACAGCAACTTGTTAAGTAAAAAACTTAAACTGGCTATGGTTTTTAAGAAAGCATGATAATGTTGAGAAATTTGGGATTTGGCGATAAAATTTTACGAAAAAAATACAAATAGGGGATTGAGGATTAATGGGCGATAATGGAGCTCAAAACAAGTCGAAAAAGCCAAAAACATATGGGTCAAAATTAACTGTTTTCAAATAGGCCTTTTAAATTTAAAAAAAAAAATATTTACACTTTTTTTAAAGGGGGTGTTTATTTATATACAAATAAAAAAAATTACTTCTTGCAATTTATTTTGATATTTAATTTGAAATTATTGTACTCACCCCAAATATGCAAAATATTATTTAAAAGCACACAATATTATGTTTTAAAACAGCACTTTTTATTTTTTAAGAATAAGATTTTATTGCACACATCTCTTTTAAATCTTGGACACTACAGTTGTAAATTTATAACATATCCGTATTTTTCCCGATTTAAAAACAACCAAAAAAGCGGGGCCGTTAAACACGTATTTACCTGACTACACAAGGCTGCTAGGTTGCTCTGTTACCAATTTTTTTAAATTTTTAACTGGGGGAAAAAATTATTATTATTAAATTTTTTTTTTTGATTGAAACATTTGAAACTAGTTTATTTTATTAGCAAAGAATCTACTAATAAGCATTCCCGTGGTTAAGGCTTTCAAAAAAATAATTGCTTTGAAGGCTCAAACTTTTAAAAGTTTTGTCAAAAAACTGTCAAGTTTTGACACATATGTCATATGAGCTTTTCGACTTGTTTTTTAACTCCCCTTTGCCCATTAAAAATTAAGATCATTATACTTTTTAAACATTATACTATTTTGGAGAGTGTTAAAGAAGTAATGGTTAATGGATAAAAAAATAGTTATAATATAAGAATTATAAGTTGATCAAACTCTGTAAAGAGTATGTTTTAATTTTATTAGCCTTTTGTGTATAGGGGGTTTTAAATTCGTTGATCATTATTGGGGGTTTCGAAAACGGTAAAAAAAAAGGGGATATGTCAAATTGCAGCCCAAATCATCAGGTAAAATAATAGCTAAATTGAAAAAAAAAAAGGGGGAAAACCCCAAAAATTTCAGGGAATAAATGATTATCTGGTTGACCCAAAAAGGGTGGACCTTTGGGCCCCCTAATAAATACCATATTAAAATTATTAAAAATTTTTAATATGGTATTTATGGGGCTTATAATTTAGACAAATTCAAAAGCCCCCCGTTCTAGTCGGTCATGGTTGGTTTTTTTTTTTAATTAGGGTTTATATTTTTCTAATGTTATTTCAGACGTGATAAAACCATATTTTAAAAATTTTTTAAATTTTGTTAATAACCCACATAGGGATAATTTACACAAAATCAATAGCCCCCCTTTCATCGGGGTGGTTATTTTGGTTAGTTAAAGGGGTTTTTATTTTCCCCCGTTATTTTCAGACGTGATAAATTACAAAAATAGGAAAAATAAACTTTTACGTCTAGGGCCAAATTTTTCCATGGATTCCGCCCCAAAAAAACCCCCTGTACCAAATTTGGTCAAAATCGGGTTGGGCCTTTCTAAAAAATGATGAAGTATTTTATTGCAAACTTGGCAAATTATGTCCATTTTTATACTAAATAATAATAAAAAAAAAAAATAATATTGATACTGTATTTTTTTTTAAACTAAAACAAAAAAGTATACAAATTAACAAAATACAAAAATGTTTAGGTTAGGTGCAGTTTATATGATCTTATGCCCATGCGCACAATGTGAAAGCCAAAGTGGAATCCGTGGCGCTAGCCCCATATAAATTTACATTATAAAGATGCAGCACAAAAAAAGGGGCAGGTGTTCAAAGCGCTGAGAGTTCTGTCGGCTTGATACCTGAGACCCTTCTATTAGGGTTGCCAGGCGCCCCGATTTAGGCGGGACTGTCCCCTTTTAAGTTAAGTCCCCCGTCCCTTGCAAGGCTTAAGTCCCGATTTTTCACAATTTTAGTAGAAATTTTATTTTCCCCATTAATCAAAAATTATTTGAACTTTAAAACATTTTTGTACGCGTTTGCGGCAATAAGTTTTAACATACCCTAACGAGTTCGGCCCAAGGGTTTTTTTTTTATCTTTATGACACTCCGAAGGATTATTATTTGTATTATATCCTACATATTATACATATTTTAAACCTAATCCAAAAGTAGTGCCGGGTTTTCTGGTGTTTAACCCATTTCTTCCCATTGTTCCGTAACTTGTAACACTGAAAAACAAATGTTGCATTTCACAGCCCTTTAACAACGCTAGTGCCACCACGGACGTTTTTTTTAAAAAAATTTTTTTTAAAATGTTCCCCGGCTCGAATCAAAGACCCGGGGGGGCAAATTTTTCCACTACCTCCGGAGAACTAATGAAAATAGTGAGAGAATATTCAGAAAGGTAATGTCATGGCGAAAAGGGAACAAATTATCCAGGAAAACTTAGAGGGGAACTTAGATTAATATTTATGACCTTTCTTGTGTAAATTTTCCAAATATTTAAAAAAGGAAGAAAAATCCTTTAAAAAAGTAAAAAAAAACAAAAAAAAGTTTAAATTTATTTTTAAAATTTTTTGTTTTTTTTATATATGTATATATATATATATATATATATATATATAAACAATAATTAGTTCTCCTATAAAATTTTTTATTCCCGAAAGTAAAGAACACATTTTTATGTATTACTTGAGGGGTTTAAAAAAGGAAAAAATTTGGGGAAAAAAAAATGTCCCGATTTTTTTTAAAAAAAAAATATGGCAACCCCCTTCTATACAATTTAAACAAGTTTTTTTAAAAAAAAAAGGTGAAGGGTTTTCGTTGTGAAATTTATCTTAGTCTTTATCCGATTAAGGTAATTAGGTTTTTTTAGTATATCTGTACTTGAAACTTAACCCGTTTTTTTTAAAAAAATTTTTTAAATTTTTTTTTAAAAACCTTGGGCCCATTTACTTCAAATTTTTGGGTCAACCGACATAAGACCCGGAATAAACATTATCCCCCAATATTTGAAATATATCTTTTATTTTTTAAAAAACAAAAAAAAAAAAGAAATTTTTTTTTTCGAAGCCCTCAAAAATTCAATTTTCAAATTTTTTTTTGATAATAGTTCATTCCTGTATTCAAGCTTAAG
>JAHBCN010019562.1:0-15852 GCA_019359885.1 Listronotus oregonensis
AGAGATAGAAATAGACAAGAAATAAGCTAGATAGATTCTTTCTTTCTATCACTAATTGGTACCCCATATTTTTTTTCTAAAAATTGGTTGGGTAAATTTCGCTAACGGAAATATAGTTTTTTTATTCAACACGAAAGATGGGTTGCTTTGAAAAAAAATGCACAATCTAAAAAAAAGATTCACCGATAGTAGCAGTTTTTTATATTATCAAAACCCCCTTTTTTTTTTTTAGCGTTTTGTTAATCTTGATAGCTTCTTTTTAGAGAAGATA
Organism: Listronotus oregonensis; assembly: GCA_019359885.1. Lineage (NCBI taxonomy): Eukaryota > Metazoa > Arthropoda > Insecta > Coleoptera > Curculionidae > Listronotus > Listronotus oregonensis. The sequence goes on from JAHBCN010019562.1 coordinate 272, forward strand.
TTAAGATTTATGCTAGGACATGTTTACACTTAGTCTTATGTAAAAAAAAGGTGATGCGATACTTTTTTGGCGCAATGTAGTTGTGGTGCTTCAATTTTATTAGAAAATGTAAAATTTTGGTAGGGAAATATACAGGCAAACTATAAGTACATTTTAAAGGAAAATCCAAAAAGTTGTTCAGTATATTTTCTAAAATAGGGACTTGGTTGAAAAATCCTGAAACATTTTAAAAAAATGTGAGGAAATTTTGAAGATGAATAAAAAACGCAAAAAATTATAAATGCCTTATTTTAAAGTGCAATGTTCAAATATATTTAAAAATGTGTATACTCATATTCAATTAAAATACATTCAAAACATTGATGGGGTTTAAGACAAATACCACAGACCACAAACACCGAACTTTAATAATTTAATTTATTTATTTAAAGATAAACTTTACAACACTTTAGGTAATTACCTGTAATTCAAATAATTAAAATATGACTTGAAAAATAAACACAGTAGGTACTATCACTTAAAAAATTTAAAATAAAATGAAAAAATAAGTAAAGTAATAATAGGGATAAGCTTATGTACAGGGTTTTCTTTTTTTTTTTTGGACGCATTTACAACTATAACTAAAAACGAAAAAAAAAAAACTTCCTTTAAAAAGGGGTTTCATATTTTTTTCCCCCAAATTTTTTTTTGAGCATAATGAAAGAAACAAAATGAGCAAAAAAAAGTTAAGAAAAATGAATAATTTAAATTTTTTGTTAAATAGAACACCATGTATATTTCTATTTAAAAAAAAAACCAATTCCCTTTTTAAAAATATATAGTTTGTTGGTATTTCATTTAGCCGTATTAAAAATATTTAAGTTTTAATTAAAAAAATCAATGGAAAATAAAAATCAGCATTGCCTTGGAAAACAAATTATTTATTTTTGGAATTTTTTACGTATAAATAATTAAACATTTTCGACGTAACCCTCCACCATTTTTCCTGCACTTAAAAAATGTTTCTCCTCAACTTACGATTAATCGCGTTGAAAACAAATTTTAGTATGTTTATATTTTCTGGCCTTTCGTAATAAATTTTATTTTTTAGGTAACCTCACAAAAATATCCCCAAAGGGTTTAAGTCGGGGCTATTGGGCGGCCATTTAATAGCCCCATAACTTCCTATCCAAATTCCATATTTCTCGCTAAGATACTGAGTTACTGGTGCAACATTGTGCCCCATCCTGGTGCCAGATAATGTTTCTGTATTGCTGAAGGGAATGTCTTCAAAAAAGATTTTCGATCTCATTTTGAATAAAATGCAGATACCTATCTCCCTTGGGTCCCTCAAAAATTATTGGTCCAATAACCTTACTGCCCAACATGCCACACCAAACATGAAGAGACCTACGTCCTTGTATCTTAACGGGTTGGATTTTGTGGGGTTTTTTTCATTTGCCCAATAATGCTTGTTCTTTCTATTATCATCTCCGCCGTAGTGAAAGTTGCTTGATCAGTAAATAAAATGTTTTTAAAAAAAAATTTCCCCTCATTTTAAAGATTACGAATCATTTTTTGACAAAAATTTTTTGTCGTTGAATCTTATGAGCATCGGTTAAATTTTGAACTGGCAAAAATTTGTAGGGATGAAAATTATGTTGCTTCAATGTACTGTGAATTTTTTTTCCCGGATTTGTTTTTTTTAATTTGAAATGGAAGAAATTGAACTTTCGGGATTTTTTTAAAAAATTATATCGCTTAGATTTTTTTTTTTTTTTACTCCCCCAAAAAAAAACTTACCTTCAAAATGAAGCAAAATATTTAAATCGCTCTTCATTTGCAGCCACTGTTCTCGTTTTTTTTTTTAAAGCTTTTTGTTTCTCTAAATCGACGAACAATATAAGTTATCGAGTTTTTTTGAAGGTATTCGCTGTCCCCGGGAAACGTTGGTGATATTCTAGCGAACTTGCGAGATGTTTTCATTATTTGCGTAGAAAAGACGTATTATTTCGTGTTTCTGATCTTTGGTATATCCCATAGTTAAGTATTTTTTTTATAAATGAAGCGACGCCAAAATATCAAGACGTGTCAAAAGGGCTGTCAAAACGTATAAACAAAACAAAAACAATTGTTTTCCAAGGCAATGCTGATTTTTTTTTTTCCATTGAATGAAATACCAACAAACTATATATTTTTTAAAAGGGGATAAAAAAGCTTTTATTCTAAATAAAAATATACGGGTGTTCCATTTGAAAAAAAATTTAAATTATTCATTTTTTTTTTTTTTATGCCCATTTGTTTTTTTTTCATTATGCTCACAAGATAATAAAGAAAAAACTATGGCTTTTTTTATAGGAAGTTTTTTTTTTTCGTTTTTTTTTTATAGTTGTAAATGCGTGTCAAAATATAAATGAAAACCCTGTACATTTTCATGGAATAGAAAGAAAACAAATCGTAGCAAGACTCTTGCTGGTCTTTATATTTCTATACTTCAAACTAGCCATTCGAAAATCCGATTATAACTGAGAAAACTTACTGAGTACCTTAAAGAGATTTTCTATTATAGACAGGAAATTTCTTCTCTATGGTATTACGGAGTTCGCCTGCTGGCCATTTATTAAGTGAAAAACTCAATTTTGTTTATATAACGTAAAACGGGGCCGATTAGCAAATTTATTCAACACTGACTCTGTGAAACTTTTTAGCATGCGTCAATCATTCTCTAGACCCAAAAAAGGGGTAAAAAAGGGCGCCATATGGCCCTATGTCGTTAACTACACCGTGACGATAGGTATACACTTAGCACGTTTTGTTTTTATTTGAAAGTTAACTCTATTGTAATGAAAATTACGCTCAAATTATATAGAGCAGTAATATAGGGTATCTAGCTTTAAAAAAACAATACTTGCTACAATTATATACGTATAATGTATTCGTAAATCTATTGTTAGCAAAAAAGGGCTACTCGAATCGCGATTTTGAGACTCTGGTTTTCGCAGTGAATTTTTAATTATTCATTACGTAATTTTGACCGTTGGGTTGACACTTGTTTTTGAAGCTTTAAGACATTACAATTTTTAATACAAATTTAATAGTTTGTTACGTATTAAGTACAGAAAAGTGGAATTTACTTGACAAGTATGGTACGTTTAAATCCGAGCGAGGCGAGGATTTTGATACCATACGAGTCAAGTAAAATCACTTTTCTGATGAGGTGCGTATACAATTCTGCATTTTGTAGATAATTAATAAAAAAAAATAAAAATTTGTCAATCACATAAAAAAAACGACTTACCTGGCATACACTTTTTTTTTGCATACATTGCTTTGGAAATAAAAAAAAAAAAGATTTTCCAAACGTCACATTCGTGTCCGATTTTCTTTACTAATTTTGGGTGTTTTCATGCGATTTTTATGCGGTTGGTGTCAAGTGCGGTATTTCTGATTGGTGGGCTCTGTTTAAAATAAATGTTTTTTTTTTGTTAAATTGTATTTTTATAAAGTAATGGTTGCTATGCTGTAATGGCTGCTATGCTGTAGAATGGTCTATTACTGTATGATCATGAGGTCTGTAATGTAGAGCATTACTGTACAAAATACGAAAAATGAACTTTACACCCTAAAAATGTTTTTCAAAAATTATGTAGTCATATTAATTCCCATCTTCAATAAAAAAGCATGTTACCTCATTCCCATCATTCATAGTTCTGGGAGCTAACTACTCCATTAGACCTAAAACAAGTTTTGTTAGAAAAAAAATCTGTTAAAGTACGGGTCATTTTCAGTCATACTTTAATACCTAAAAACAATATGGACATACATTATAAGTGGTTCTTATAGGACTGCAGGGTAAAAGGTAGAACAAAAATTGTTTTTTTATGCGAATGGAACAGCAGAGCCAAGCTTTGTTCCAACCCACAAAATACCGATGAGTCACGGTTTTTTTTCATGCCCCAAACCATCATAAACTTTATTTTTTTAACTTCGGCCTTCAAATGTTTATTGCATTTATTGCACAGCTGATCTTCTTTCATTTGTCTCACACAACTGGAACAAGTCCCTTGATTTTCTTGGTGAATCCCAGATCGTTGCTCTTAACATATCCAAAGCTTTCGATCAGTTCTGGCATTTATGGGCTTCTTAACAAACTTCCTTCGTACGGTCTTCCACCTAAGCTTTGCTCTTTTGGGTCCCAGTTTCCTTAATCCACGTATATCGGGTTTTTGTGGGGCATTCTTCCAGTTTAAAAATTTAAATTTTGGGGTGCCCCAGGGCTCAGTGCTGGCACCCACGCTGTTTCTTCTACACATTAACGATCTTCTCTCTTCCACAATCATTCCCATTCATAGTTTTGCTGACGATAGTACCCTCCACTCTAGGATTCAATTTCTTAAGCCACCAGGTAATTATGATTTGGGTAACAAACTTCCTTCGTACGGTCTTCCCCTGGGTTTGCTCTTGGCTCTCCATTTTTTTAACCCCCGTATATCGGGTTTTTGTAGATGGCCCCTTCTTCCAGCTTCTCCAAAAATTTAAATTTTGGGGGGGCCCCAGGGCTCAGTGCTGACACCCACGCTGTTTCTTCTACACATTAACGATCTTCTCTCTTCCACAATCAATCCCATTCATAGTTTTGCTGACGATAGTACCCTCCACCCCTTTTTCAATTTCTTAAGCCACCAGGTAATTATGATTTGGGTAACAAACTTCCTTCGTACGGTCTTCCACCAAAACTTTGCTCTTGGCCCCTCCAGTTTCCTCTCTAATCCACGTATATCAGTTATTGTAGATGGTCATTCTTCCAGCTTCTCCAAATTTAAAATTCCGGGGGGCCCCCGGGGGTCAGTGCTGGCCCCCACGCTGTTTTTCCCCCACATTAACGATCTTCTCTCTTCCACAATCAATCCCATTCATAGTTTTGCTGACCATAGTACCCCCCACTCTAGTATTCAATTTCTTAAGCCACCAGGTAATTATATTTTGGGAAAAAAAGCGCCGGTCAAAACAGATATTTTTTTTCAAAAGACCTTAAACTTATCTTGGATTGGGGCGCCAAAAATCTTGTTCAGTTTAATGCCTCGAAAACACAGTCATGTTCGCTGTCGCGGAAAAAGTCTGCCGATGCTCATCACTGACATATGAGCGGCCAAGTTCTGCAGAACAAAGAGTCGTTTAATCTTCTCGGTGTTACTTTTGAGAATAACCTCAACTAGCACAAACACATTACATCCATTGCCTAGGCAGCTTCAAAAAAGCTTGTAATCCTCTTCCGAGCCAAAAAATATTTCTCTTCTTCCAATCTGTACATTCTGTATGTATCCCAAATCAGACCCTCTTTGAAATATTGTTCTCATGTTTGGGGAATGGCGTCCCCTACAACACTTACGGCCGAGTGTTGATGGCGTTGTTAAATTTAGCAATGAACTTAGCAATTGTTAAAAGTTAACAACGGTTTTTTGAATGTTTAACAAAATGTCATTGTCAGTATTTTTAAAAAAATTTTTTTGTAGGCAGCCTGTCAAAATCTGACATTTTGTTAAAAAACAAACTGTTGTTGGCAAGAATTTTTCAAAGGGTCCATTGTTAAATTTAACAACGCGATCCCTTTGGCCTTTAAACTGGACTCCATTTAAAGAAGAGCCGTTCGTCTTATTAATGACCCCAAGCTCCCCAAAAGGCTTCCTCTTCTTGCCCACCGTCGAGCTGTAGAGGATCTGTAGCTCTTCTATAGGTATTTTCACGGCTTCTGCTCAGGGGGAATTGGCCTTTTTTTCTCTGGCGGCCCCCCAACAGAGCAACACTGGGGTAACTTATATGCATTCTTTTACAGTTCAGTTAGAGAAGCCCCGAACTTCCCGATTTCTTCTTTTTTTTACCCCCCAGAGTGTCAAGACTGGGGAACCCCTGCCCTAAAAATTTTTCCTTTTCCCCCCAAATTTTTCCCAAATATTTAAGTCCCGTGTGAACAAACTCCATCTCACCACATTTAAAAAGGACCCACGGTACGGGGGGACTTAGGCATCAGCCTTCGTGGACTGTCCCAAATTAAAAAAAAAATAAGCAGTTTTAATCCCAGTTACAATCATTATTGTAACTGGGATTAAAACTCTTTTTTTTTTAATTTTGGGGGGGGGCCATTTATAACACATAATATCTTTTCTGTTAAATAAATATATTTTTTCTCCATTTTATTTGTTTTTCGAAACTCAAAAAAAGATTTTTACATGTGGCAAGAACTGCGTGGGACATGCTATATATACATATAACATTACAAGCACCAGTGATATTTGATATTTTTCGATACACTACCCCCTGAAAACATGAAAATAATAATTAAAATTCATACAAATTCCGGTACAGTTCCCACCCCTTCTGAATTTTAATGAAGTGCATATTTAATACATATACATTATCTCCACAATTTATCGAAAAGAACCTTACCGACTTTTGTTCACTTACCGTATAGTTGGGGTCTAAAAACCTACATTACTGAGAACAGTCTAAACGCATAACAATCAATTCTTATTGCTTAAAAATGCTTAGACTGTGATTAGTGTACTGCGGTACAAAACAAACCACATAGCACTTAATTTTTACGTTGATAAGGTTCAAGGGTTTTAGAAATTAGTTTTTTAAAATGGGGTTTAATTAATCGTCAACCTGACCCACATTAGAAAAATTTTAACATTTTATTTTAAACTGATTGTTCGATAAGTTGAGCCTTTTGATACGAAAAATGTAGTTGGCGCCTTTAAAAACAACTATTTTGATTCCAAAACACGTCGAATCTCCTGGCCCTTTAAAGAGTGACCGCAAAACCTGCCTGTTTTTCACAATTTACAGAGAGGTAAGAAAAAGACATACAAGTATATATTTTATATCAAATTACTCATTGCAAAAAATAAGATTGAGCATTACTTTTTGTTTTTTGTTAATTTTCAAAAATCACCCCTATTTAGGTGTTAGAATGTCGCTAAATTTAAAGAATTGCAAAAATAGCAGTGGTATTAAAAGGTATTCTCACTGTGATTTTTGTTTCGAATGGAGCAGTCATCCCCTAAAATATATAAAATCATATGCAACTTTAAAAACTGAAAAAAAAATTAGATTTTTCAGGACATGTCTAATAAGAAATAAATGCATATGATAATCAACCACCCTTATTAATAAAAATAATTGAATGAAATACTAGCTTTTTTAAAAAATGGTCTTAGTTCATATGTTTTTTATCCCAAATATAAAAGCAGGTGTACCTAGATTTACTTTTAACCAAAAACCCCCCCCCTTTTTTTTTGGGGAGCTATATTTTAAATCCCCCCAAAAAATACCAAGGTAAATTTTTAATATTACAAAAACTTAAAGTTATTTTAAAAAAATTAAATTTTAAGATGTTTTAGGATATCTCCCAAAAATAATATGAATTTTCACACCCCCTTGTAGGGGTGGTTTTGGTTAAAAGTGAACTCGAAAAATCTAGGTAGGTACATCTATTTTATATACTTGGATCAAAAAAATTCGAAGCTAAGACATTTTATTAAAAAGCTAGCTTTTCGTTTAATTTTTTCTATTAATAAGGGTAGTTCCACCCTTAGAAAAAGATGATTAATTATCATATACATTTAATTCTTATTGGACATGTCCTGAAAAATCTGTTTTTTCGCAATTTTTGATGTTGCATATAATTTTATTTATTTTAGGGAATGATTGCACCCCACATTATTTCATTTTTCGAAGGGCCATTCGAAACAAAAATCGCAGTGAGAATAATTTTTAATACCACCCCTAATTTCGCCATTCCTCATTTGGGGACTTTCCAACCCCAACAAATTTTGAAAATTTGCAAAAAACGAAAAGCAATGCTCAATCTTATTTTTTGCGATGAGTAATTTGATATAAAATATATACTTGTATGTCTTTTCCTTACTCTTTTGTAAATTGTGAAAAAACAGGCAGTTTTTAAGTGATTTTTGCGGTCACTCTTTGACGTCAAACCAAAACGACTTGTGACGACCCAAATTCTCTATTAATTTTTTTTGGTCCGTTCTTTATTTCATTCCTTTATCTCGATTTAAGATAAATCGGGTTAACGTCTAATAAATATGCAACACAATAAGTGTAAAGGCTAATTACACCTTTAAAATACATCGCAATTCATACAAAATAAAAAACATTTCACAGAAAACAGGCTGATGCTTACAAGTTTTTGACTGATTTCTGGACCCCCAAACTCGCTTCGAAGTCAAAATACTGGGTTCACACCGACACTTAGCCCCTTGTTGTGATTCAGGTTCATGATTGGTAGACTCAATTGTCATCCATGGTGATAAAACTACGTACAAAATCTTTATTATTCTTTATAAAATGTTTCAACAGTCTGAAAGCCTTATTTAAATCTATTTTTGTTCCATTAATAGCGAATGCAGCACCCATTTAGCACAAGCTTTCTGAAATCCAAAACTTCAGCCAAAATATTGCTCACACTGCCTAATATAATCCCTAGGTCTACTTTTAGGCCTCTCTTAAGCAATTGACGATCTTATAAACCCAAATTCTGGATTCTTGGTACGATTTCTGGTGTTGATACACTTTTTGGACGTCGTTTAGGTAAAAGGTCTCTACGAACACCTTCGAATTTAGCAACTCATCTTTGTGCTATTCCAATTAATAATAAAAAATCTTTTATACACTTTTAATATTCTTTTACTAATTTTTTTAGATTATGTACCTTTTAAAAACAATAATTTTATCGCTGCATAATATTTAATTATTGTTTCTAAATAAGAAATACTCTGACACGTCATCTTTAAACAGCTGTAAATATACTAATAAGTTTTCAGATCTACTGCTATGAAATATCACACGGGTTCATAAAAAAGTACTGCCATTTTTAGAAAAATAAAATAAGAAACCTTATAGCGCCATCTCTTATTGCACGACCAAACTTATTAGACAACAAATTATAAGTTATTAAAAAAAGTTTTTTCAGGTAATCCCATATTGAAATGCATTTCTTTTTTCAGATCTTGGAAACATGCTAAAGTGGACAATTCCCGCACGCAGAGAAACTCAAGATGAAAAAACCGGACCAAGTCCGCATCTGGCTTTCAAATTTCGAAGCACCGAATCATTGTGTCACACTCCCCGTCAAAAAACCAAAAGACGACGATCGAGCACATCCAGAAGAACCAGCACCCAAAAGATGTAGCTTGGACGTTTTGGGAACAGATAAGAAAATCATTTTCATTCGACACCCATCAAAAAAAATTCTTCAGGCGAAACTTTCAGCCCCAGGGGACCTTAGTATTTAACTCCCAATGAAACTCTTTCAAAAAAAATTTTAACATCAAAAAACGAAAAAACTAATAAAAATTAAAATAAAAGAAAAAGGAATGCTTAGAAAGCCATAACAAACCAAAAATCAGTGATATAGTGTATTTTTTAAGCCATTCGAAGCTGTTGATTCTCATATGAATCAATTTTGGCCAAAGGAGCTATGTAGTTGTAAAAACCTATAGATAGTAGGAAATCTTGCGGTGCTACATCACCAAAAATATTTTCTTTTGGCATAGGTAAAGACCCTGTAATACTGTAGATAAATTAGATGGCGTCCCCGTCAAAGACCAAAAGTACAGCTATAGATGACCTAGTGTTTCCTTCCGACAAAATAATGCTTCCTGGACTGAAGCTTAATCCTCAAAAGAAGAATATCTTTGAAAGTCAAGTGAGTTCTCCTCTAGTCAAAATTTTTTAGATCTTGATTTAGCAAAGTTGAAAAGATGCTGAAACTCGTCTTTATCAATGATATGTCTTTGGATCGTCTTGTGGATGTATTACTGGAAAGTTCTACAAATGAAAATAATAGAAATATTCGCTGAATTCCAGTTATGATTGTTAATTAGATAAAGATTCAGACAAGAGAATGATCATAATGAAACCAAGGAAGAAAAATGATTAATTCCGAGCAAAAAGAGGCAAATTGAAATAAAATCGAAGCTTCTTCTGATTCAGGATTAAAAGAGCAATACGAAAACTCACCAACTCGATGGAAACTTTTATGCAAATGCAACAATAACATTCAGATTTTCCTTTTGAAAAGACTATATTCAAATTAATGAAACGTATAACAGGTGTGTAGACAATTTAAACATCGAAAAAGAACCTCAGTTACACCCGAAGATAATGAGGATTCAAAAAAGACAAAAATAGAAGAAGACTGTACTCTGAAAAAAACAGAGATGCATACGAAGACGAAAAGTTGAATACCTTGAAAAAAACTCAGCCGGATGGTCTTTTTCTAGGTATCTCCAAATTATTGCTCCCTAGCTATCACCAAATTAATTCTATGTATTACAGTATTGAGATAAACTTTATTTCTCCTTTACATTAACGTTCTTATCTCTCCATCTACAATGCATTGTTTTCCTTTTAATTAAAGTTTCAAAGGCCCCCTTAAGACAGTATATTCAATTTATATTGTATAGGAGCACTAGAAATTTTGTTTACTTCAATGCTTCCAGAATATCATTATCTACAGAGTCTACAAGCTTTTCCCTTCTCGTTCCAAAACTCCAAATCTTTAGATTTCATGTTAATAAATTACCTCTTCCCCCACATTACTGTTCTAAGTAAAAAAAAAAGATTTAAAATAAAAATAACATTTAGGCTTTGTAGGTTGGAAGATTTCAAAAATGTGTTTTGCAAAAACTTAAAAAGCAAGTATTGTAATTTTATGTTTTTTTTGTTTTTGGGTTTTTCTTTTCAGTGATAAAATGCCAGGATCTGTATAGACCCGATGGAGGAATATTAATGCCTATATAAAGTAAGTGTAAATATAGACAAATAAATATATATACGCCAAATTCTTTGACAGACGAATTGATGGGTACTGCAAAAAATGGCACCTTAAGAGTGTTGCAGATCTTCAAGGTGTATTTTTTCACGAATATGATATTTACTTATCTCTTGAAAAAGAAATAAAAGTGCTGGTCACGACCCTGACATTAGTTTTATTTACCGAAAAATAAAATTGATTTAACGTCTGATTTAAGTGAATATAATTGGTCAATTACCGGAACAAATATGTTTAAATTTTGGTTACAAGAAAAGGTTGGCATATGTCATTCGAACAGCTGTGTTTAGATTGTTAAAAGGGTATACTTCGTTTCACGAGGGTTTGTACTTTCGTCATCAATTGCCTTACCTTTTTTAACAAATTAAAAGATCAAAAACAGACTGAAAAAAATTTAAAGCGTCAAAAGGTTGGTCGTTTCTTAAAATCAAAATGGCTGCCGTTCAGCAGCTGATTTTTAAAGCTACAATAATAATACCCTAAAATATGGGTCATGAAATTATGTCATTCTTCAAACTTCTCAAAAAAATTGTTTTTTTAAAAGTAACGTCAATTTTATTTTCATTTTCGTATTTTATTGTGTAAAATGCCTCGACGGTATTCAGAAGGTAAACAAAATTTTTATTTTAAACCTTATTACTATTTCATTTTGTATTTATGAAAAACACCAAACATTAAATTGTTTCGATATTCTATGGAAAAACAAAAAAATTCAAAAAAGGGGAAATACTTTTGTATAAACAACATGTATAAAACTACTTTGTATGCGTTTAACTATTTTGGATATTTTTGGTCTCTTTTAAAAAAGAACTTCATGGGCCTAATTGCACATTTATGAATAATAAGTCGACTTAAGTAAACCCAAAACTTGACTTTGTTCGGGTTCACTTAGTTAAACCTAGTAAGTGATAATCTGGTACCACCGCATATTATAATTTACGGCTATATATTTTCTGCTTCTTAGTGTTCAAAAATCCACTAAAACCTTTCATAACATCCATATAAATAATTTGATTAAAAAAATTTTAAAAAAAAAGAACGTAAACTAACAAATAAAATTACCAAAAAAGAATGAACATGCGAAAAAAACTTTTGTTGCTAGCAAGGTATAAGATAGCACGGTACAAGAATATTATAAAATATAAAACCAATTTATAGACCGTCTTTTTTACCCCGAAAATCGGAGAGTTTAAAATAACTGCAAATTGTTATATACGTGCTATATTCCAGGTATTAATTCCAAATTGTTATACAGGGTGTTTCAAAAACATGGACCATCGCTCGTGGGGTAATTCTTTACTAAAAAATAATAAAAAAAAAATCCCCATGCACATGGGTCCCGGGAAACATGGTTTCGAAATACAGGGAGTTAAGGAAAATCAATTTTTTTAAATTTTTTTTAAATAAAACCCAAATACCACTCAACCGATTTTAATGAAACTTAAAAACTTGAAAGTGTATTAATAAAGTGCATAGTTTTAATAAAAATCTGCTTACAGCTGCGCCAGTGGCGTGCGTACGGGGTAACTGTAAAAATGTATTTAGAGAAAAAATATGTGCGCCACTTTTTTGCCAATTTTGATGCACCAGATATGAAGCTTATTACATAAGCCACAAAAGTTACCTCTTGGTATTTTTCGTTTGGTTTCCCCTTTGCAGATAAGGTTATTTTTATAAAAATGTGCAAAGTACCCATTCATCGGCGTAATGAAAAATGTAATCGTAAAAAACACCATGATTATTCAAAACTCTTGTTTTTTTACAATACACAATTGACTTAGTATCAATTATTGACGCAGTATCAATTTTTTCCCTCAATATTTGGGCTGGTGTTATTGAAATCACATAATTGGTCCTGTTGTTTTTCCGAATCGTCTTGAATAGGAATCATATTTAAATTTTTTTCAAAATGATTTGCCGAAGTTACTACCACTTTTTGTGAGAAATGGTACAATGCGGTTCCAACATATTTAGCTGACACATACGGTCACCGATGGATTGGTCGTGGAGGTCAGTGCCATGGCCACCTGGATCTCGGACCTATCCACTATATTTTTATTTTGGGGTCATTTAAAAAAAATGATAAAACCCATTAAATACACGAGAAGAATTATTGGAAAAAATAGAAAATGCATTTGTCATCATTAGAGAGATCACAATATTTGCAGAAGAGTAAAGAAGATCTTTGCGGAGAAAGGGTTTAAAAGCTTGTAACAACGCTAATGGTGGTCACTTTCAACATTTTTTTTAGCTTTTTAAATCAATTGTGTATTGTACAAAAAAAAAGTTTTGAATAATCATGGTGTTTGTACGATTACTTTTTTTATTACGCCGACGATGGGTACTTTTATTTTTATAAAATTAACCATATCTGCTAAGGGGGAAAACCCCAAACGAAAAAAAACCAAGAGGTAACTTTTGTGGCTTATGTAATAAGCTTCATAACTGGTGCATTAAAATTGGCAAAGTCAGTGGCGCACATATTCTTTCTCTAAATACATTTTACAGTTACCCCGTACGCACGCCACTGCCCAGCTGTAAGCAGATTTTTTCTTAAAACTATGCTTTATTAATACACTTTCAAGTTTAAGTTTCATTAAAATCGGTTGAGTGGTATTTAGGTCATTTGAAAAAATTAAACTTTAACTCCCTTATTTGGAAACCATGCGTTTCCGGACCCATTACATAGGACTTTTTATTATTTTTTTGTAAATTACCCCACAGGATGTTTCCCTGTTTTTGGGAAAAAAAACCCGTATATGTATTATATTTAGGTATTTCTTTCTGGTTTCTATAAGGCTTGACACTGTTGGCTTTAAAAAATGAAATATTTCTAAAAATGTTGTATTCTGATAATAACTTGTTCCATTATGGACTAAAACACCCATTTTCCCTAAAAAAATCGGGGATTTCGATGGTCTTTCAACATAGAAACACAAAATCAAAAAAATTGAGACAAGAATAACGTTGAGTGTAGATTTTTTTAGGCGGGAGAAAAAAGCGATCTGAATCCGCCGAAAACCCTGGTCTAATCGAATTTTGTTTTAAAACGCGCTTCCTTAAGAAAATTAAAATTTTTTTGGGTGCAATCGGATCATGATGAATTAAAAATTTTATTAAAAAAATTTCCCAAACGTGTTCAAAAAAGAGCGCTTTGAAACGTACTTGCATCAATATTGCCTAACTTTGATTAAAAATGTGAACAGCATTGAATTTATATGAATTAGCTACGACAACCCTTTTATCATGACGTCATTGATGACGTAAGTACAAATCTTCGTGAAACGTTCTATACTAATATAAATGGCAAAAATAAATAAACTTCCTAAAAATATATAGGTCTTTTATAAAAATTTTTTTTTAAGGGTGTTTTTACAGTTTGATGGATTTTTACGAAAAAAAATTCTGGCTTCAATTTTTCTTATTTATGATTTTATTAATTGTTTTTTTTTACTTTAAAATTTTCTGTGCAATTTGTTTTGACAATGAGGTTTACAAAGTAACTGAAGTTTGTAAATAACTTTTGTTATTATGTATGTGTCATTATTTTGACATAAATATTTTACAAAATAGCCCAGTAACTGAAGACCTGAAGGTACCCAAAGCTGTAAATAAATCTGTACAGTTTTTATTTATTGGGCGCAATTTTTAAGTCTTCGCGAATGCATTCGAGCGAGAAAAAGTTTACCCGTTCCGACGGGGGAACAAAATGAAATGGCCCCCAAAGTCCCAAAATGAGTTTCCCGCAAATTCTGCCAAAATATGGAAATTGGGGAAATTTTTTAGTTCAGAAAAAAAATGAAGATCACCTCAAAATCTTCAAAAATGGTCCTATTACTACCATTTTACCATTTCTTTTCCCAACACCAATATTTTTTGTATTCCACACTTTTGGGTAGATGTGGTAGTAGGCTATAAAATGCAGATGGGCAAAACAATTTTTATCAAAAAAGCAAGAAAGATCTAAAGGGCTCATTATAAAAGAAATGTTAATAACAAACCATTTTTCAAAATATCAATAAAAATTTAAAGAGATACTCCCCCAAAAAATTGTGAAAAAAACTTTGACCCTTTTTAAATATTCTGAAAAATCAGAATGGCCCAAACTCATACCCCAAAGATAATACTTTTTTCCCCTTCCGATAAAAATTTAATGATTAAAAAATGCTTATTGCCCGAGAAAAGAATAATTCGCCCGCTTTAATGAATCCATGAAGATACGGGATTCTGCGGTAGAGGGGACTAAAAAGGGGGCTTTGGGTCCCGTTATCCAAAAAAATCGATTTTTGTAACTACAAGGCGGTCTTTTTTTTGTAAAAAAAAAATTCCCAATTTGATTTTTTTGGGGGAGATATTAGCAAAAAACCATTTTTCGGGCCCTTTAGGGGCCATTTTCACCTTTTTTCCCACCTGTTAATGTTGATAAACTTTTTTTCGCTCGAAAGCACAAGGAAAAATAGTGCAGATGACTAAACTGTACAGAAGACTAAAATGTGTCTGTAATTGTTTTGATAATGCACAAAAAATTCTGCATTTTTTAAAGTTGTTTTTATAGTTTAAAAGATTTTTTGCTGAAATTTTTCTAGCATGCATTTTTATTCAAAATTAAAAAATATAAAATATTAAAAATTATTTCCATTTCTGGGCAATTTGTTTCAATAAATTTTTAACAAAAAAAATTTTTTAAAAAACAATTTTAAACATTTTAAATATAAAAATTTGCAAAATAATTTTTTTTTAATTTACTTAT
>JAHBCN010019563.1:0-15911 GCA_019359885.1 Listronotus oregonensis
TATTTTTAAATAATTTATTTATTTTAAAAATTATAAAAAAAAGCAATGCCAAAAAAATATACTGTATAAATGTTTTTAATACATTACTTCTGATATTAAGTCAGGTACGGGACACCTAGCGTTGCCTAAAACATAAATTTTTTATTAAATAATTTTTAAATCTTTATCTTTGCAATTAACTTTTTAAATTCTTAAAAGTCATGTTATAATTTTTAATCATTTATTTATAAACAAAAAAATATAAAAAAAAGCAATTGCCATTAAAAAGTAGACTGTATAAATGTTTTAAATACATGTACTTTTATATTAAGTCAGGTACAGGGACTCTGGCTTGCGCTCGCAAACACTAATGTGTTAATTAAATACAATTTTTAAATATTTATTTCTGCAATTAACATTAATAAAATACTGTAAAAAGTCATGTATATAATTTTTATAAGTACATTTATTTATAAACAAAAAAATTATAAAATAAAGCAATTGCCATTAAAAAGTAGACTGTATAAATGTTTTTAAATACATGTACTTCTGGCATTAAGTCAGGTACGGGGACACCTGACGTTGCGCTCGCAAAAACATTTATTGTTTATTAAATAATTTTTTTAAAATCATTTATGTTTGCAATAAACAATGATTAACTAATACTTAAAAGTCATGTATATGAATTTTTATAAGTACATTTATTTATAAACATAAAAATTATAAAATAAAGCAATTGCCATTAAAAAGTAGACTGTATAAATGTTTTTAAATACATGTACTTCTGATATTAAGTCAGGTACGGGGACACCTGGCGTTGCGCTCGCAAAAACACTAATGTGTTTATTAAATAATTTTTTTAAATCATTTGTGTTTGCAATAAACAATGATTAACTAATACTTAAAAGTCATGTATATGAATTTTTATAAGTACATTTATTTATAAAATAAAAAATAAAATAAGCAATTGCATTAAAAGTACTGTATAAATTTTAAATAGCATGTACTTCTGATTAAGTCGGTACGGGACACCTGCGTTGCGCTCATAAAAACATATTGTTTATTAAAAAAAAATTAAATATCAAAAAAAAAATAAAATCTAATTTTTGCCATTTAAAAAGTAGACTGTATAAATGTTTTTAAATACATGTACTTTTGAAATTTAAACCAGGTACGGAAAACATCTGGCGTTGCGCTCTAAACCTAAAGTGTTTATTAAATAATTTTTTAAAATTTTTTATTTCTAAATTAAAATTTTTAAAAAAAAATAGTAAAGGGATGTATATGAATTTGTATAAAATACATTTATTTAAACAAAAATAAAAATAAAAAAAGCAATTCTATTAAAAGTTACTGTGAAAATGTTTTTAAGTACATGTACTTCTGGCATTAAGTTAGGTACGGGGACACCTGGCGTTGCGCTCGCAAAAACACTAATGTGTTTATTAAAATAATTTTTTAAATCATTTATGTTTGCAATAAACAATGATTAACTAATACTTAAAAGTCATGTATATGAATTTTTATAAGTACATTTATTTATAAACATAAAAATTATAAAATAAAGCAATTGCCATTATATATTATTATAATGTTTTTATAAATGTACTTCTGTATTAAGTCAGTACGGGGACATCTGGCGTTGCGCTCCAAAAACACTAATGTGTTTATTAAATTTATTTTTTAATATTTATTTTGCAATAAACAAAATTAAAAAAAAAATTAAAAAATCATGTATATGAATTTTTATAAGTACATTTATTTATAAAAAATAAAAAAAAAAAAGCAATTGCCATTAAAAAGTTACTGTAAAATGTTTTTAAATACATGTACTTCTGATACTAAGTCAGGTACGGGGACACCTGGCGTTGCTTTCGCAATAAACAATGTTTTATTAAATAAATTTTTTAAATAATTTGTTTTGCAATTAAAAATTAATAAAATAATTGGAAAAGTCATGTATATACATTTTATAAGTCATTTATTTATAAACAAAAAATTATAAAATAAAGCAATTGCCAATTTAAAAAATAACTGTATAAATGTTTTTAAATACATGTACTTCTGGCATTAAGCCAGGTACGGAGACATCTGGCGTTGCGCTCGCAGAAGCACTAAAGTGTTTATTAAATAATTTTTTCAATTATTTATTTCTATTATTAAAATAATAGTAAAAAGTCATGTATATGAATTTGTATAAGTACATTTATTTAAACACAAAAAAATAAAAATAAAAAAAGCAATTGCTATTAAAAAGTGTACTTGTGTTTTTAAATACATGTACTTCTGGCATTAAGTCAGGTACGGGGACACCTGACGTTGCGCTCGCAAAAACACTAATGTGTTTATTAAATATTTTTTTTTAAATCATTTATGTTTGCAATAAACAATGATTAACTAATACTTAAAAGTCATGTATATGAATTTTTATAAGTACATTTATTTAAAAACATAAAAATTATAAAATAAAGCAATTGCCATTATATATTATATACTGTATAAATGTTTTTAAATACATGTACTTCTGGCATTAAGTCAGGTACGGGGACACCTGGCGTTGCGCTCGCAATAGCACTAATGTGTTTATTAAATAATTTTTTTTTAAATCATTTATCTTTGCAATTAACAATAATTAACCAATACTTAAAAGTCATGTATATGAATTTTTATAAGTACATTTATTTATAAACAAAAAAAATTACAATATAAAAAAAGCAATTGCCGATAAAGAGTATATACAAGAAAAAAATAAAATTTTAAAATAAAGCAATTGCCTTTAAAAAGTAGACTGTTTAAATATTTTTAAATACATGTACTTTTGATATTAAGCCAGGTACGGGGACATCTGGCGTTGCGCTCGCAGAAGCACTAATGTGTTTATTAAATTTATATTTTTTAATTATTTATTTCTGCAATAAACATTATAAAAATAATAGTAAAAAGTCATGTATATGAATTTGTATAAGTACATTTATTTATAAAAAAATAAAAGGGAAAAAAGCAATTGCTATTAAAAAGCAAAAACACTAATGTGTTTATTAATTTTTTTTAAAATCATTTATCTTTGCAATTAACAATGATTAACTAATACTTAAAAGTCATGTATATGAATTTTTTATAAGAATTATAAGTTATAAACAAGAAAAATAAAAATATAAATAAAGCAATTGCCTTTAAAAAGTGACTGTATAAATGTTTTTAAATACATGTACTTTTGATATTAAGCCAGGTACGGGGACATCTGGCGTTGCGCTCGCAAAGCACTAATGTGTTTATTAATTTATTTCTTTAATTATTTATTTCTGCAATTAACATTATAAAATAATAGTAAAAGTCATGTATAGAATTTGTATAAGTACATTTATTTATAAAAAAAAAAAAAATAAAAAAAGCAATTGCTATAAAAAGTTACTGTAAAATGTTTTTAAAACATGTACTTCTGATACTAAGTCAGGTAATGGGACACCTGCGTTGCTTTGCAAATACACTAATGTGTTTATTAAATACAATTTTTTAAATAATTTATTTCTGCAATTAACATTAACTAAATAATTGAAAAGGTCATGATATACATTTTTAAAGTACATTTATTTATAAACAAAAAATATAAAATAAAGCAATTGTCAATAAAAAGTAACTGTATAAATGTTTTTAAATACATGTACTTTGGCATTAAGTCAGGTAGGGAACCTCTGGCGCTGCAAAACACTAATGGTAAAAAAATTTTTAAATCGTTTTGTTTGCAATTACAATGATTAACTAATATTTAAAAGTCATTATATGAATTTTTATAGCAATAATTTATTTAAATTTAAAATAAACAATTGCATTAAAAATAGACTTATAAATGTTTTTAATACTTTTTTTGATATTAAGCCAGGTACGGGAATCTATCCAGAAAACTAATGTGTTTATTAATTTTTAATATTTATTTTGCAATAAACAATTCAATAATAGTAAAAGTATTAAAATCCATTTTTAAACAAAAAAATTTTTAGAAATTTCGTATTGCTAAGTTTTATGTAAGACCTATATATTGATTAGGCAATTAGGAATTATAAAGAAATCATAAATCTCGAGTTTTCAAATTTTTTTTTAAACATATTATATTAATATCCTAAAACGATTTTTATTTATTTACCCGAATCCCTATTATCATGTCACTTAAGTCTTCACTTTCCATGAACCGTGTCCCTCGAAGTCTTTTGATATCGTCGTTGACATCAAACAAAAGACAACCAACATGGCGGCCGACCAATGGGAAAGCGGCAAGTAGAGAACAATGGGCACAGAGACCCAGCGTCAATACCGCATTCGGATTGTCCAGTTATCGTGTAGGTTGAAATAACAAGCGAACGTCGAAAACGATAGGGCGGAATAAAAGGGGAATGTCAGTGGAGAGAAAAAGAGGGAGGATGGTGTGTAGTTTAGTTCAGTTTAAAAGCTTTTAGTTTTAAAGTTTATAGTTTATTAATGATACTATTTTATTAGACCGGTATTTTTTTTATAGAAACGCGAATAAATTTTATAATAATATTTATATTGCTATTAAGACTATTTAAAAGCTACAGATTTATTTTAGAAAAGTTCTATTTTTGTTTTTTTTTAACTCTCTGGACAGTTCTCGACGGCTTCTATTAAGCCCAAGTATTATTTACCGTAAGTTTTTAGATGGTTAACCCTTTTTTCCCTCAATTCCGTTAACGACATCAAAGTACCAAAACATGCAGATACTGCATTCTACTATATATAAATAACTACTAACTAGACTACCCTCCTTTCCATTAATGTTGTTTATTGCGTCGGGATGGGATCTAATGTTTAACGTGGACATCGAACCACTCGCTCCTGACAGGCTGAGATACTGACCACTCGGACGTTAAGCGGAACTCATCCATGACATTAAAATCGACGATGCAATCGTTCAAGTTGAACTATAGCCATCTTTAAGAGGCAAAAGTATAAATCGGCAAATTTGACGCTTTTTTTCCTATGATGTCCGGTAAGCTTTGTGTCCTGGTAGTAGGCAAAAATCAGTTTGTTCTTCTGCCAATTCCTGAAATTGGTTTTATTTTGTTCTTAATAAACTTTTTAAATGTTAAACCACAAATGTAAGCAAAAGTTCGTAAAATTTTAATGGGACAGGTCCAGAAACAATCTGAAAGTATCGGCAAGATAAGCCATAGGTAAGACTAAAAATTTATTGAATATTTTTCTGGAATAAAAAGCTTACAAAATATTATTAACATAGGTTAGTAAATACTAGTTGTTTCTGGTGGTTTATTCAAGATAAATTTATGTTAAAATTTAACTTGAAAATAAAACAAAAAAATTGTGACCAGGCTATTTATTCAATTTATTAAAACTACAATATTAGCTTTATAATTTTATATATAATACTGTCTTCGTTAGGGCTCTTCTGAAACCTGAAAATAAAAAAAATATGACATTCAAATGATTACTGAATTTTAAATAATTAACAAAAAGATGACAAGAACTTTAAAATACTTTGAATAACTTTTAAATAGTATTTTGATTAGTTTATTGAGTGATTTGTTGTAAAGTAGCTCCAAAATATTACCAAAAAACGAGAATAGCGAAGATGAAACTGACCATCAGTCCTAATCAAAGACGTATAAACATAAATATATTTATATAAAAACTGTTTGATAGCAATAAAATTTAATCAGTACATTTATTTTCCCATTATGTATATTTGCCAACACTTTTTAACTCTGACAACAGCGCACTAATGACAAAACTTCTTGAAGCAGACCGAATCGAAGCGTCGTTTGTGAGACGCTGAATTAATGGCAACATATTTAATTCACAGACTTTCTAAAATGGACGTTTTAACAATTCTTTAGAGCTATACATGTATTTTTAAAAGAAAAAACCGTTTTCTTGTACTTGTAGAAACACTATGACAAATCCCTAAGATGTTTTTGTTTATATGTTAGTAAGAAACAAAACGTGATTTTTTTACCGTAAGCTACTTTACAATAAAAAGTAATAATTTATTTTAACCGTGATAGATACTTTTGTTTATACAAGAGACGTCCATTGCATAGTAAATCAAGTCGTAAAAAATACTTTCAGGGAAATTACGCTTCTGCGACATTATTATCTACTTTTGGGTAATGTTTTAAAAGGGGGTTTTTACAAAAAAAATCTAGTGATAAAGTTAATAATAAATTAAATTTCAAATATATTATTTAAGGATCATATTGTGTTTAACAAAACAATTTAGATTTTTATCGAATTTAGGTATATATAGTTTCTATATATGGAGAAAAGCCACATAATATTTCTACAAATAAAACAACATACAACATCAACATACCTTGAGGTACATAGGAGTACTTAACGATTAAGTCTATATTCCGTTAAATACATTTTTTCACAAAAAAAAACAGTAAATTCAAATGTTTATATATTTCTTTTACATTTATTTAATATTAAGTTTTCAATTTTTTTTCTAAAGACGAATGTTTATTTTTAGATAAATTTGTCTGTGACTATGTTTATATTTAACGTTACACTGTTATTCAAGATGGCTGTGCTTGACGTATACTTCGCAGTCAGTCCTTCTTTGCTCTTATGTCATAATAGCCAAGTTGTGGTGTCGGTGGTCGACAGAATGACCTATGAAAAGAACACATGGTCTGTATTTTAAATCGTCTTTTCCCTACAAAAGTGACCGAAAAAAAAAGGTAAAAAACATTGTTTTTATTAAAAGTACAATTCATTAATTAAAGTAAAAATATTATTTAAGGATAGTCTCTGGATTCCCGAAAGCAACCGAAAATAATATATATTTTTTTAAGATTAAAAAAAAACATTTGAGAACTCTCACTTGCTAATCCTTGGCATTAGTATTAAACCCAACTTTTCTAAAAATTAAAATCTCAAACGCCTGAAGACTAATCACCGTTGTCAACCTGTCCAAAGTAAATCTATGCGAGGCAGTATTCCAGATTTTATGTAAAAAATAAAGCCAATAGATTAGCCTGTCAAATGTCAGTTGTCAGTGAAAACGAAATAGTTCAACTTCTATTTATCTGCGTAATACGACAAGATTATGTAGAAAAAAAGGTTGATATTAATGAATCTAAATAGCATTTTTGTGTTTATTGAAAAACACTGAATTTAAATCTTATTTATTATCAATTTTTAAGCTTATTGTAACTTATAATATAAAATGTTTTATTTAAAAGAGTTCCTGAATTGGCAACAGCGGCACTCCAGTTGACGACCACAAGTAAACTAATTTAACTGGGCCGTAAAGATGCGCGAAACCTAATATAATCTATGCCGGTCACTGTGAAAAGATATTTTTACAATTTTATAGCTTGCCGCACGTATATCCTACAATTAAAACACTTTGTAACTCTTTACAACACTTTATTTACTAGGTTACAACAAGCAATTTACACATATAAAAAGTCACATCTGACAGGCAAAAATTATGCTTCTGGATTCTAAAAAAAGACTCTGTTGTCTCATAAGAAAGCTTCTTCACTTATCACTGATGAAATATAGGGGACCTGCCGCTCTTTCATAGGAATTTTTACAGCTTATCGTTAGAGGAATTAGCCCTTGTTATTACTCTCCTAGTAGCTTTCGATAGAGAAACATGAAGTGCAACTCACGGGCATCCTTTTGCAGCCTGGATATCCCCATACTTCCCACTTTGTTCGTTTTCTTATCCCTAAAGGGTGCCTAGATTGTGGAACTTGCTGCCTGCAAAGATCTTTTCGTCCTCTCTAAGTTTTCAATTTGGTAAGTCCCGAATTAATAAACCTTCTCTTTACCTAAGACCCTCATGGTACCCTAGTACTTAGGATTCGTGAATATTAGAAAGTAACAAAAAAAAACATTTGTACATATTACCTAACATGGAATGACGTGTATCATGCGTTCATTGGTTATGTTCCTTAAAATGAAAAGAACTGTGTGTAATTTTTATTGCTTTTTTGTGTAAATTAATATTAAAAATCGTTAGATCCGGTAATACGCATGTTTTAACAAAATTAGTTACATAAAAAATATAATAAGGCCGTTAAAGAATTACCGTAAAAGTACACTTATATCACTTTCAAAAAACAATTCTCCAAATCTTACACAAACACATCCCGCCCTCTTTATCCACATTAACGCGACATCGTGCAGCTCTTTTCCAAAACATCTGATTAGGAATGTTCTGGCGTTTAGGAGTATCGATAGTTCGTATAGACATCGACCGACCGTGTTATCAATGATTACACAGGTCCACAAAAAAAAATGGTGTGTGCTTTGTGTCGGATTAAGATTTTCCAACATATTTTTTTCATCTGAACACGAATCTGAAGTCAAAATTGGGGGTCAAACAGCGAAAACCCAAAAAACCGACACGGTACCTTTACCGGCAGAAACCTGCTATCACGGATTGTTTGGACTACGACTATACAGTGTGTCCCAAATTGGTGGGAAATGTATGGGGATCTTGGAAACCACGATAGATAGAAAATCGGTTAAATGGGGAAAGTTTTGGACAATTATGTTAGTAAGCTAATCCCGTTTACTACATGGTTTTAACTATTCAGGTTTTTGATAAATTTTGAAAAAACCTGAAACATGCATTTTCGAAAATCGGCCATATTTTTTTATAAGTGAAAATTTTTCAAATCTGTAAAAACTTTTTTAAAGCAACTTTTTTTGTAGAATATGATCGAGTAGTCAATTTTTATTTTCTACGTTTCGGGTTTTTATAATCATCATCCACTTTATTTTTTCATATGGACGCCATATTGGATTTTTACTCAGCCAAATAGTGCTTTTTATTCTGATTTCAATAATGTATAACATGTTATAATTTAAGAGTTTATAACCTCATTTATTTCAAAAAAACAAAAATTTTCTCAGTTGGCATTGATTCCGGCGAACGTCATTTTTTTTTGTAAACAATAAAATATTAGTAATTTGCAAAATAGATAAGCTAAACAGATATTTTACAGAAATGGGTTTCGCAAACATAGCTATAACGTTAATACCGTGTAACAACAAAAAGTAATGGCGCCCATATGAAAAAGTAAAGTTGATGAATCATCAACTAATAGGGCGCCCCATTGGATTTTTTCGCAGCCAAATAGTGCTTTTTATTCTTATTTCAACAATGTATATCATGTTATAGTTTAGGATTTTATAACCTTATCCACTTCAAAAAACAAATATTTTCTCAGTGGGCCTTGATTCCAGCGAATGTCATCTAGCGTCATTATCAAGTTAGCTCGGGTAAGTTATTATTTTTTTTTTTTAACTTTGTAAAATGGTTAATTATTTAAAGAAAAACTTGATATTTTGCAACGTTATTTCCAAAGCAATAGAAATGTTAATATAGCTGCGCAAACGTATTTCGACAATTTTCCTGAAGGGCAGCATCCTAAACTAACATACTTTCGAAAACTGGTTACAAATTTGCTTAAATTTGAAAGTTTTAAAAAACCACGACCTAAGAAGTACGTTGAAGAAAATCGAGATGCTGCAGTTAACCAACATTTAAAGAAAATCCAACATCTTCAGCCAGGGATGTTGATAGAGAATTCCACATACCCAAGTCAACCATTCATAGGGTAGTTAGGACTATTTAAAAACATATCGTTAATATGCATTTTAGGTCGTTATTTTACATCTTCATTTTAGTAGGAATATTAGTTTAGCCACTTTTTATTGTTTTTGTTTTCACTTGTTTCAATTAACTTGTTACGTGTAGTTTTGTTGTAACACGGTATTAACGTCATAGCTATGTTCGCGAAACCCATTTCTGCAAAATATCTGTTCAGCTTATCTATTTTGCCAATTACTAATATTTTATTGTTTACAAAAAAAAATGACGTTCGCCAGTATCAAAGCCAACTGAGAAAATATTTGTTTTTTGAAATAAATGGGGTTATAAACTCTTAAATTATAACATGTTATACATGGAAATCAGAATAAAAAGCACTATTTGGCTGCGAAAAAATAATATGGCGTCCATAGGGAAAAAATAAAGTTGATGATGATTCTCAAAACCCGAAACGTAGAAAAAAAAAATTGACTACTCGGTCATATTCTAAAAAAAATGTAGCTTTGAAAAAGTTTTTACAGATTTGAAAAATTTTCATTAAAAAAATATGGCCGATTTTCGAAAATGCATGTTTTAGGTTTTTTAAAATTTTAAAAAACCTGAAAAAAAAAAACCATGTAGTGAAATGGGATTAGCCCAAATAATTGCCCAAAAACTTTCCCCATTTAACCGATTTTCTATCTATCGTGGTTTCCAAGATCCCCATACATTCCCCACCAATTTGGGACACACTGTATACTTTTAAGAATTTACAAAAAATTTCATAAACCAAAAAAGAGAGCCTTTCAAATTGCCTATAAAAAAAGTTAATAAGATAAATAATAAAGGAGATATTAACGAAAATGTAATTTTGACAAAAAATTTCAGTCCAAAATAGGAAAAAAATGTTTTTTTTTTATTAATGTGATTTTTTTTTAATAATTAATCATTTATTTTATTTATTTGAATTCCAAATCACTTAAAATTTGCAAAAAAATTATTAAAAAATAAAATTCAAATGTCTAGAGGTCTACCTTGAAAAAATCCTGAAAATTCGATCTTTTGATTATAACTTAAAAAATATTGCATTAGGACAAAAAGTTTATATAACTTAAATTAAAAATCTTGTAAAAATACAGAGTTTATGTCAAATAAAGTTTCGTTTATCTTTTATAGTTATGAAATTAGGCCTTTTCTCCATTATTTGCTATTTGGCCCCCAATTTCGACTTCAGATTCGTGTTAACCAAAAAAAAAAAAACACGCCAGAAAATCCTAGTCCCACACCCAGCACACATAACTTTTTTTTGTGGGCCTGTGTTATCATCATTAGCAAAATAACAGTTTTTACTATACAGTGTGCCCTAAAAGTCGCGGAATATCCAATTAACTGACAAACTAGTTGGAAACAGTCTATGAAATTTGAAACCTAGGGGAATAATAACATTCAACATTCACTAGAAGTACTGGCGTTGTTGCCAGATGTTCCACTTTCAAGAATTTAGTGATACATTATATGATATTTTTAAATGTGGTACCCACTTTTTTATTATTTTTTTGGATTCCCTGCGTACTTTGCTGTATATTTTGGTAACACAATACCAAGATCTGAAATCAAGAATTTTCTAAATAAATAGCTTTTTCTCAGAACAGGTAATGTATCCTGTATAAAAAAAGGAATTGTCGTATCTTGTTAGTTTGGGCATTTATCTTCTAAAACGTGTAATAGGTAGGACACTGTCACACTTAAATTTGTCATATACTTTAATAATTATCCAAAATGGTTTACTTAAATGATAGAAAATTATCTCTGTTTCTAAGGAATAAGACGCAACAATTTAATTTTTTATTTAAACAAACTGTTTTAGACAATTGTTAAAGTATACGTCAAATCTAACTGTCAAAGTCTACCTGTTACACATTTTACAAGGTGCGACAGTTATTTTTTTATACGGGATACCTGCTTTAAGAAAAATTCATTTATTGTTTTTATTAGAAATACTTTTAATTTCAGAGCTTGATATTTTGTTACGAGTATACAGAAAATTATGCAGCGAATCCAAAAAAATGTTAAAAAAGTGGGTATCCCATTTAAAAGTTAAAAGTTGACACTTAGTTCTCGAAAGTGAAACATCTGGCAACGTCGCCTGTACTTTCAGCAAACATAGAAATGTTAAATTTATAGTTGTCCAAAAAATCGCCCATTAGCAAATTTAATTGCAAAGGGTAATAAATTAACTTTTAAATTGGTCTCCAAAATTAAGTAGTGGGTTTTTTTGTTTTTTTTTTTTTTTTTAAGGTAAGGAGATTGTTTATTACGGGTGTGTTATGGAAATTTTGTTGGTATTTTAACATACTATATTAATAATAAACATTTTTTAGACACCGATGTCAAACTAACACACATAAAACAATCAGAGCGGCGACCTGATCTTTTAGAACAAAATGAGATTAAAAATTTTATTATCTGTCAGTCTTAATACGACTAATGAACTATTGCCTTTTTTAACTGTCAAGATATTATTGCTGAGACATCTCAGCGCTCAGTAGTGGCATCTATTGCATTTTTTAACATCATCTCTTTCACGACCAATTTATCCATAGTTTTGCTGAGGATGTCGGACTCTGCTTAAAATACTGTTCCTATGTTTGTGGAATGACGCCGTCCACAACTCTTAGAATTCTTGATTTTATTAAAATCTCTCTTTTACAAGAAAGCTACAATTTTTGCCCATCAACGAGCTGTAAGCAACCTACCTTCTTCAGCTGCGCGAAATTAGCCTTTTTTTCTGAATTAGCAGTTCCCAGTAGAGCAGTACGTAGTGCTACTTTTATGCATTTCTTTTCAGTTTATTCATAGAGGCCTCAGACCCTCTTTGTTCGTATTTTTTTCTTTTAAAAAGTATCTAAACTGTAGAAGTTGTTGTCTGCAGAGGTCTTTCTTTCCCTACAAACCTCTAACTCTTTTAGCATCGTGTTAATAAACTGTCTATACTTAATACTCTCACGGTCCATTAATATTTAGTCTTTAAGCGTTTGTGGACCGTCTCAAAATTAAAAAAATATATTAAGCAATTGTGTAATGGATATCATTTTAAGCGTATCGATCCTTAGTGGTACATTTCTACCTCCAAATTAAATTTAAACCGAAGCGGCACGGCGGCTGACGCGGTGCAACTGTTGTTTTAAGGATTTCCCCGTGGGCGACGGCACTCGGAACAAAGCCCATACGACGCGGGGCAAAATTAAATCGGCCAGAAGTGCCAAAGCCCCTCCGAATGCGTTCGTCAAATGTTTTTCTTTCGAAGTAATTTATTTTTACCGCATGACATACTGTACGGCTTAAATCAACAATACTCCACTTCATCCGCTACGCCACTTCTGACATATATTTCATTTGCAGGCGGGTGCTGTTTTTCTGTTCTTGATTTTCGTTTGAGCTGATTTTTTTTTTTTTTTTCACAGCAATTGATAATGTCTGTTACTGGTTAGCAGAGTTATTTAAAAATAAAGGCATTACTTTTTTAATTTTTTTATTTAATTAATTATTAATGTCAACATACAAAATTGTATTTACACAAGTCACAAAATATATAAAACAAGAACCAATAGAATTTACTTACACACAAGGATACAGTCAAACTACTATTAAAACTAAAAGTTATTACACAAAAAAAATAACCTTACAACAAATTAAAATATTATAATCTAAAATCTATAAGTTAAAAATTCTTTAAAAGAATATAATGCACTTTGGATCAGCAATTTCTTAACCGCTCTCTTAAACAAGGAAATATTTCAGTTCTTTTATGTTACAGGGAAGCTTGTTGTAGAATCGAATAGCAAGGTAACCCGGGCCACTCTGACACCTTTTCAAGCGATTGTACCTAGGTACCAAATGCTCCTTAGCTCGTATATCACACGAGTGCACATCCTAATGTGTGTTATACAGATTCGGGTTTTTCTTAACGTGTAGCAAATTTTCTAATATGTAAACTGACGAAAAAGTTAATATTTTATGCTCAATGAATGCAATCTTACAATTCGCCCTGTATGAGAGGCCCAAGACCAATCTCACCACCCGACGTTGAAGTCTAAAGACCTGAGCCGCACCACTTGCATGACCCTATGCAAGAAACGCATATGAGATGTGGCTACGGCAAAGTGAGAAATAAGCCCGTTTCAAAACATCAGCCGTCAGCCGTAACACAATGGGACAAGTTTTTCAACACAAATATATTTAAACTGAGTTTTGAAGTTAGGCTCTTAATATGAGAATCCCACTTTAACCTGGTGTCAAGATGCACCCCCAAGAATCTCACAGTCTTTCTCGCCTCTTCTTGTGGAAGCCGTCTTATTGAAAACAACACTTGGTCAATCTTTGTGTCGTTCAAGTAGAGCTGATTAGCAGCGAACCAATTTTTAGCCCTCGACTGTGATTCCGCAGCACCAGCAAGTGCCTCATCCAGATTACCAGCGTTCACCGGGACATGGTGGTATTCGTCCGCGAAAAGAGTGAATCTAGCTCTTGGATCATAAGAAATAATTTTCCCAATACTATACGTAGATTTATCAGGAGAAAGTTAAAGATGCAAAAGTCAAATAAGCTTTATTATTTAAAGGACTGGGTCTTTTTAAAAAAGCGACATTAAAATCTAGATCTAAACATAAAGATGGCATGATTCTTTAAATCTTCTTAATAAAATATAAATTAAATTGTTTCTATTATTGGGACACCAGCAGTTCATAAAAATAAATAAAATAAAAATAAGAAACAAATAAATATCACAAAGCATCAGTTCATCCATACTATAATAAGCCTTACCAATCAACACCTTTGTAACTAATTGGTAATAATTGAGTAGCTAATCAAAAATTTATTTGGTAAATGGTTATAAATTTTCGAGCTCTCGTAAATATTTTTTTTGCCTAGTACAAAGTTCGTAACGGCAAAGAGTCCTTCAAGTGTTGTACAAAATGCCTTTAAAATAGTACTTATAAACGAAACATAGTCTCTAAAATAAATATGCGGTAAAGTAGTATTAATTCTTGTCTTACAAACAAAACTCTGCAAAGATCCTTTGATTTTTCCCACCAAAGCATTCAACTGCTCATTTTTCCAAAATAAATGAGAATATTAATAAAAGAACGGGTGAATATTCCTCAGAAGAAAATTTCGTATCTAGGATGCTACTAAATGACCGAATAGTACACAGTTTCACCCACCAAGAGACCCAGTTCATTTAGTACAATCGCCTAGTTTGCTCCAGATGGCTATGGAAGAATGACAGTGATATGTTGAAGCATTTTTAAATTCCATACACGTCTGCGACACAACTTGGGTTCAGATTTTAACGCAGGAATCAAAAAGGATAAGTCTAGATTGGTGCGGCTCAAACTCTCTAAAAAAATATATAACCACTAACTTTTGGGACGGCAATTCTTATTACTCTAGCTCGTTTCCTTAAAACTATAAACCAGCATTTAAACCATTTAATCAAGAGTGACATTTTGCCGCCCGATAACGATGTTTACCAACCGCTTTTAAAGAAATGAAAGCTTATTTCGTTTAACGCATGATCATGTCCGTTGTCTTTAGGCTTTGGTGCCGTTAGTTTTGTATTATTACTTTTGTGGACGTGTGTCTTACTCATTTTTTACCTAAAGATGGCCGGAAATACCTCTTAGTTGAAGCATTGTTATTTATATATGATAGAATAATGCGGAAACTCAACCAATATCTTTCATCTAAATTATATCATGTCAAATCCCTTACACCCTGTATTTACTAATGTCTTTTAAATTTATGAGCCATGCGTAACAGCCAGCTTGTAAAACACGCATCACGGCCAATTTACGCCTCTAAGATATATGAAGCAGGAGGACCGGGTTATAATTTGCGCCCAATAAGAAATGTAAACAAAGATTAGAGGCCACGACAGACGTGACAAATTAAGTCCGACTCTTAATAGACGCCACTAATGACATTTAGGACGTTTACTGGTTGTTAGATTTAATGTTTTTGGTGCTTTTGGTATAACTTTTGCTGGTGTTAAAAATTTGGAAGTTGTAAAAGTAAAACATTTGAATTATTAGTTTTAGAGGCGTGAACTATCGACTTTAATAGACGCCACTAATGACATTTAGGATGCGTTCTGGATGTTAGATTTAAACATTTTGGTGCTTTTCGTATAACTACATGTACTGATGTTAAAAATTTGGAAGTTGTAAAAGTAAATCATTTACATTGAAAATGGCTTAACCACAACCAAGGGGTTAGAATGGGCATTTACGGAAGCAAACCGAAGATGAAAATTTAAGTAGGTTTTGGACAATATAACACTGCGTCA
>JAHBCN010019564.1:0-15846 GCA_019359885.1 Listronotus oregonensis
AAAAAAGTCAGTTCTTCATACTAGTTCTGATAAATTATATGAAATACTAAATGTTTGACGTAAAGTTTCATTAAAATATATACAGGGTGCTATTTAAAATTTAAAATTTAGGGTTACTTCCGGTTAAACCGGAAGCGAAAAAATGGTTTAATTGAGTCATTAATAGCGTGTTCTTACGACAGGTGCACATGACAAATTTCAAAAATTTATTCTAATAAATAAAAAAGTTATGAGCTGTTACATGTCCGCTGTGTCACCCGGTATAAGAAAGATTAATTCTCTTATTCTTTCTATGTATAAAATATAATATACTATGTCATAAGATTTGGATTTCCCTACCTCGGAAAAACCCCAATATATCCAATTTTATCAAATTATCTTTATTCAGAGGCAAATAATTTGTAAATAAATCCAATTTAAAGAATATTAACACCCTGTATCGTGGCAACGAAGCATTTTCGAACTTGGATATACAGGGTGTTTCCTATACGTCGAAACTTCAGAGGGTGATTGGCTAGGTCGTTTTAAGAAAAAAAGTTGCTATGAACATATGTCCGGAGTTGCTTCGTTTCTGAGATACAGGGTGTTGAAAGTGAAAAATGGCATATTTTTATTCGATTACAAAAATAGTACGCCACTGCTTTTTTCAAAATAAAAATTCTCTTCTTAATCTCTGGTCAGTTTCTAACATAAATGATCTTTGGACTTTTTCTGTCCGACGAACGGTTTTTGCTTAAAAAAATAAAATAAATTTATTTGCATTTCCCATCATCTTTAAGAATTTTGAAAATGCAGATATTTTTTTTAAGCAAAAACCATTCGTCGGACAGAAAACAAGAGGTTATTTTTGTTAGAAACTAGTCAGAAATTATGAAAATATTCTGAATAAAAATATGACATTTTTCACTTTCAACACCCTGTATCTCAAACGAAGCATCTCGTATGTTCATATACTTTTTCTTAAAACGACCACAATCCTCTGAATTTCCGTAGTTAGAAACACCTATATTAGGAACTTATTTTCTGTATTTCCACCCAAAGAATCCACCAGTAATTTTTGTTGCAACTTTAATGAAACACTGTATATTAGAAAGTACAGGTACGTCAGAAACGAGCACACGCGCGTATCTGTACTTTTCTTTCAATAATATCGAGACATGCAATACCTACTTGTTTCCTGGAGATCTGCTGCGATTCGTTGCCATTCTCGGTCCACCAGCAGTCTGTTATGGTAGTGTTTATGTTTCATGTCCCAAAAGGACACGAGTATTTTTAACATTACTTATCAATAATTCGTAAAATGTCTCAGGCATGATGTATAACACACAAAGCTGACCGGCGGAGACTGCAGCGGCGGGCGAAATATCAAATATTTTGACCGGCTGTGCCGCCTCAAAACCGCTGGAACAGTACGTGCCGCGCGTTAGTCGCTACGTAGGACACTCCAATATCAAAACATTACTTTGAAGTTACCGCGTCGACCGTGCCGGTCGCGCCGGTCGCGTGTTGCCGCTCACGCAGGACACCGCGTTACTGTGACCGAATTACAAAAATCTTTAAATTTAATCCTACAAGTTTTACAAACACAACATTTCTTAAAGGAAAGAAATGCTCTTTTAAACAAAATTCCGATTACCGATAAAAATCTTTTAGGCCTAAATCTTTTTATGGATAACAATAAAATAATTAGAGTTGGTGGTAGACTAGAAAATGCCAACATATCATTCGATCAAAAACATCCGGTTTTACTTCCTTCCCATAACCCATGATGCTGTCACAAGAACACATACGTTTAGGTCATGCAGGTGCTCAGACAGTACTGTCTAATTTCAGATTAAAATATTGGCCTCTTAATGGACTTAGAGAGACTAAAAGACTCATAAGACAGTGTGTCACTTGTTTTAGATTTCGCGCTCAGCCTATTTATCAGATTATGTCAAGCTTACCCGAATGCCGTGTAAACCTTTCCCGGCCATTTCTCAAAGTTGGTGTAGACTATGGAGGTTCATTTTTAATTAAATCATCAAAACTCAGAAAGGCTCCTCTTATTAAAGTATACATGGCTATATTTGTATGTATGGCTACAAAGGCCATTCACATTGAGTTAGTAACAGACCTAACTACAGAAGGTTTTATTCTAGCATTAAAAAGATTTATTTCTCGTCGCGGAAATCCCTCTCAAATTTTTAGTGATAATGCCACTAATTTTTTGGGTGCTAGTAATCAGTTGAAAGAGATTTATGACTTTTTCAAAAATAAAGGCAATTTTGAGCCCATTCAAAATTTTTTACTCAAAACTGAAACTGAATTTAAGTTTATACCTCCCAAGAGTCCACATTGGGGTGGATTGTGGGAATCGGCAGTAAAAAGCGCAAAATATCATTTAAAAAGACTTATTGGAAATGCTAACCTTACCTTTGAACACTTTTACACTATTTTGACCCAAATAGAAGCTATCTTAAATTCTAGACCTTTATGTGCGTTATCTAACGACCCTAATGATTTCCAATCTTTAACACCTGGTCATTTTTTAATAGGTACTAGCCTAACAGCATTTCCAGAAAAAGATATTACCACCATTTCTGAAAGTCGTTTAACGTTATGGCAGAAATGTACTCAGATTCAACAAAGCTTTTGGAAGCGTTGGTATGTAGAATACTTTAATCGATTACAAAACCGCCCTAAATGGATGAAACTACGCCCTGACTTGAAAGTTAATGATCTTGTTCTAATAAAAGAAGACGATTGCCCCCCTTTAAAATGGCCATTAGCCAGAGTAATAGAGACTGTACCTGGACGTGATAATAGAGTAAGAGTAGTTAAGGTTAAAACTCAGAATGGAATCTTTACTCGTAACATTACTCGACTTTGTCCGTTACCTGAATTTGAGAACTTTAATTAATTTCTAACTTTATTTGTTTTTCTTAATACAGAAATGTGTTTGCACCTAAGTGGTGTCCCTTTAATACTTTTGTTTGCACCTAAGTGGTGTCCCTTTAATACTTTTGTTTGCACCTAAGTGGTGTCCCTTTAATACTTTTGTTTGCACCTAAGTGGTGTCCCTTTAATACTTTTGTTTACACCTAAGTGGTGTCCCTTTAACTCTTTTGTTTGCACCTAAGTGGTGTCCCTTTAATTATTTTGTTTGCACCTAAGTGGTGACCCTTTAATCCTTTTGTTTACACCTAAGTGGTGTCCCTTTAACTCTTTTGTTTGCACCCAAGTGCTGTCCCTTTAATTCTTTTGTTTACACCTAGGTGATGTCCCCTTAACTCTTGTGTTTACACAAGTGGTGTCCCTATAATTTTATGCTTACACCCTAGCAGTGTCCTTATAAGTTCTTTTTTTAACCCAAACTGTGGGTATTCCTAGAATTTTGTGTTTGCTCACAAACTTTATTTTTATAAAGAATGAAGATGGAATCTTCATTGGCGGGCAGTATGTTGGGGAAACGTTCCCAACATGGCATTTTAATTTTTTATTCTTTATTTCTTTTTAATTTTACCCAAATACACCAACATAAATCTATTTTTAACCTACTTAATATTCTGGAATCTGTTCGGCTTGTAACCATCGGTCCAAATAAGTTATAACTACAATGTATTTACAACAGGGTGGAAACCGCACTGGGCCACTTAATACGGAATTCTTTTGCCAATAATTATTTTAAAATAGGGCAGTCGACAACAAGGGCCAGGGAAAGTCAGTCGATCTCAATGGTTTCAGGATGAAACCTTTAACATAATTTTTATCTACGAAATCAACAAGTACATAACAAAACAAAGAAAGTAGTGAATATTATAGTGATATTTTGTGTCTACCGAAAAGCGGTACTTCAAAAAGATAAAGGTAGGAGATTTCCATTAGACTGTACAACAATGCGGAAAGCAAAGTTTTATACTTAAATTAAAGACTAGGAATAATGTAAATAGTGAATAAGTTTTTAAGACTATTTTTTAATCGCAAATAAACATTTTTTTGTTATTATAATTATAACCACAATTATAATATATTGTTTTGGAAGAAAACAAATAATTCTTTCATTGACTTCAAACTTCAGCAAATACCTATACAGTCCACACAAAATGCAGTCTAGCTGCATACTCTTATGAATGGCAAAGTTAAGCTTTGTCACTACACTATTTTTTTTAAAACCTTCAGCTTTTGTAGTTAAACCTTTTAATAATTTAATACAACTAGCTTTTGATTCGGTGCCAAAGAAACATTCTATGGGTGTACCACCATATTCATCTTTAAATTTACCTACTACAGATTAGTTATTGGCATATTAAAAATTTTTTTTTTATATAGTTTAAAGTATTAAAATGTTCAATATTTCTTTTAATATCCCTATAAACATCTTCATATGGTTTGCCCATAAGATTTTATGCATCATCTTTTCTATTATTTTTTGACCATTGACTAACTAATCTAATATCTGTTCTTTTATTAACATTTTTCATAGTCTTTCCTTATAAGCTATTATTAGCCAATTTGTAATTATCTCCATCAGAAGCGTTTTTCGATTGATTTCTTAATTCAGTATTTAGATCGATATATTTTTTAAACCATTGTGTAAATTCTAATACTCTATGTATTTTGGTTAATTTTAAACCCTTTTCAATACATGGCTTTGATAATATATAATGAATAACATATTTTTCTTTATTTTGTAAATTTGGCACTAAGTTATAAGATTTAGAATTTGATGATTTAAAAGTAATTGAACAAAATGTATAATCGTTATGTTCATCATGCAAATTTGTTGGATATTCCAAGTCTACTTCGAGAACATATAATTTTTCCGAAGTGTTAAATATATTCATTACTTTAAAATTAGAAATTTGTTCTTCTTAAAAAAAATCCAAACATATTTTGCTCTTTGATAATCTTCATTAGAAATGTGTTCATCATTTAGTTCATTATAAAAGTGTTCCTTTTCTGGCCGTGTAAAGCGGCCCTTACACGGTCAATATCATTGTCAATATTTTGTATTGACAATATGTTGTCAATATTATATTGAGGTCCTCCCTCGATCAATATTTGTTTCAATATTTTTAACTTTAGAGCAAATTTTCGACAGTTAAACATAAAACGATTTAAAAAAGCTAGTGTTGCGATTATTTTGGCATGCATTGCGAAAAAAATTAGAAGAAAAAAAAATACAAAAACAAAACGTTGGGTGAAAGATTGGATTTTACAGCGAAAACAATTTACTCACGTAAATCTTTGGGGTAGTACTTTTTTTTGGCCATCTAAGTAAAGTACTTAGATGGCGGTTAGTTATCTTTAACAGGACAAGCCTGCGCCGGTTGCCCAGAGGCAGACTTCCACCATGTGCTGGAAGAGTGCTGGTCTGCGGCTTTCAGATCTTGTCCATCGGCTGGTTTGTGAAGTTGGTTCGCCCACCATTTCTTAACCTTGTCAGCATTGTTCAGGAATACGTCTCCTCGCTGTAAAGCGTTTTTGGCCCACCTTAGTTTCGTTTATACCCACTCCATTTCAAACACTACTCGCAGTTGGGGGTCTTCGGGTTGCCGCTTGAACCTTTGATGGATCTGCGAGGGGATTTCGGTAACCATTGCTGGCACTCCTAGTCCGCCTTGCTTCACCAGGGCGTGGATGAAGGCGTTGGGTACATCTTTGGCGAGACGCAGCCACTTCCTGATTGCTGCTTTGATGTCCATGTCGATCCTCTTCAGAACTCTCTGTAGAATTTTAACTTCATTAATTTTAAATTCACCTCCGTCGGTATTTTTATTAATGTTGAGACCCATATCATCTGATAACACCTTGATGTCAAGAAAATTTTGAAAACTCATTTCCTTCACTTCTATTTTGTTTCCTTTTTTCTTGGCCTCACGAATTATAGAAATATACTGTTCAGGAATATAAATAGGTCCACATTTCTTAGCCAGCGAAATTTTTTTTTCGATAATGCTGTGGATTGCATCAGCTTCATTCTGCGTGTGTCCACGTATCAAAAACTTGTGTGTTATTGAACCAATTTGGAAGTGCTCCACGGCGTAGATATACACTGCGATGAGAAACCTAAAACAAAAATCATTGACAAAGAACAGTTTTTGGAATTTTTTTAATTATGATTGTCTCGGTATACCTATTTTTTTCGGGTTGCCGCTTGAACCTTTGATGGATCTGCGAGGGAATTTCGGTAACCATTGCTGGCACTCCTAGTCCGCCTTGCTTCACCGGGGCGTGGATGAAGGCGTTGGGTACATCTTTGGCGAGACGCAGCCACTTCCTGATTGCTGCTTTGATGTCCATGTCGATCCTCTTCAGAACTTTTAGCGTTGTGCCTGCTAAGATCAATCCATGGTAGATCTTAGGGAGTACAAAGGCTTTTAAGATCTTGACTTGCTGTTGTGGCTTTAGCGGTGCCTTTGTGATCTTCGATATAAAGTTCGTGACGTCAGAGGCTGACTTTCCTGGGCCAGTGCACTTGAAGTCAATTCCTAGGTACCTCCACTGGGAGATTGTGTCCAGTTGAGGTATCGGTGTTCCGCCAAGTGATGTGAATTGACTGTCGGTTAAGATTTTCGACTTCTTGACCTTCCCTGATGGTTTGATAGAGAGGGCCTGGCACTTGGTCGGGTTAAGTTTTAGTCCCATCTTTGCAGCTTTTGCTTCCAATTGATGCAAGTTCTTTTGCATTCCCACAGCTGTAGAGGAGAATAGGATAAGGTCGTCAGCGTAGGCGATGGTGTTAGCTTTGGCAGTTCCTAGGTCGTATCCAATGTCGTCTGTTATGGCTTCCATGACCTCGTCGATCATGAAGCAAAAGAAGATCGTAGACAATGGGTCTCCCTGCCTGATGACTCTAGTCACTCTGAACTTCTCCGAGTTCCTACCATTGTGCTGGAATGTTGTTGTAGAGTTCTGGTAGGCCTGTACGATGATCTGGATGAAGGGTTCAGGTAACATCTTCCTCCTTAGCGTGTTCTTGAGTGCATCGTGGCTAATACTGTCATACGCCTTGGCCATGTCTAGTGAGGCGATGTGAAGTTCCTTCAGGTTCTTCCTCGCATGTGAGATGGTTGTGGCCAGGTTGCGATGTTATCAGCGCAACCATCTTGTAGACACCGCTGAGGAGCGTCTACAAGTCTGAGCTTCTTTATCCGGTTTCCTTGTGTAGTTCTCTGACTACCACCGACGTAACGCTGATTGGTCGGAGATCCCCTGGAGTGCGGACTTCTGACTTTTTGGAAATCAGCATGATTCGACTTTCCAGTCTTCTCCATGTGAACCCGCCGGCCAGGATGGTCAGGTTATAGAACAACGCCCTGATGGTAGCGGAGACGGCGAACCATTGTCTGGCTGAGATACCGTCTGGTCCGTGGGCTGGGTTGTTCTGTAATCGAACTGTAATGGCGTCCTCCGTTGTAATGGGCTGGAGGGTGGATAAAGTGGCAGAACCTGGTGGGATGGCTGGAGGGTTGATTGGTTCCGCAGGAGCAGATGGCTGTTGGTCAAACTGATCTCAGTAATCAAATACTTCCTCTTCCGAAACCTGGAATTCGACGTTTGTCTGGTCAGCTAGGATGTGATTAACAGCCCGGGACATGTTCTTGCGGTAAAGCTTTTGTACCCAGTTATACTGCTCCTTCCTCTGCCTGCGACTCATAGGTGCTGTGGGTTGTGGACGTGTTGCCTGCTGTTTCGATTGGACTTTTGGTGGGATAACCGTGTCGAGCCCAACATCCAATTCCTCGGATGTAATACTCTCCCCGTCAATTACTGTACGAGCCATTTGAACTAGCAACTCAGATTGCCAGTCTTAGATGTTTGCGGCGATCTGTGTGTGACACTGAATCTGTTCCATAAAAGGTAACTTTCATGTATCATCTTCAGGTTGCGGATGATCCGGTTGCTGTTCGACTGGCTCGTCAGATTCCTCCTCGGAAGATTGGTTGGCAAGTTTAGTCGCGACAATCTCGCGATAGTCGGGCTTCTGTCTCGCCTTTTTGATAGCATCTAATGTGCGGTGTGGAAACTGCTCCCTCAAGTGCTGGTACATTAATCTGACTTGTGCTTTCATGGCCTAGACTTCTGCTTCCGCTAGCAAAAGCACCTCTTCTTTAGACCATGCAGATTTCTTGGGCATAACGAACTCGTTGTTATACTCTTAAGGGGGCGCTCGGCGTTTGTGTTGACCAATACCAATCTTCGTCGGAAAGGATCTGTTGTAGTATGGGCAGCTGAATACTCCATTATCTCGTGGTGGATTGGGAGGAGGTGATGCTGGAGGTTGACTCCGCTGCGTAGAAGTAGATGGCTGTTCTTCGGACCTATCAAGTGGCGGAGTTGCCGGTGCCTGCGCTGGATTGTCCTGCACAGGATTGTCCTGCACAGGATTGTCCTGACAGGTTCCTGGCGGGCTATCACTCTTCTGGTCCTCAGGGCGATGGATCTCCTCTTCGGTGGCTCATCTATCTTCTTTTTGGCGGAGGGTCGGCTGATTGACTCTTCACTGGAGGTTGAGGATGGTCGGGTGGGCGGTCTGGTTTGCGCTGCTGGGCGATTCCTGGCACTGGGTCCCGGTTGGTTCTGGGTGGCACTAAGTGGTCCTTTGAGTTGGCGGGTGGTCCTTGGTTGTCCCTGCAGCGTTGCGTTGACCTTGTACTTCCGGAGACAGGCATAGTATCGGTTACTCCAGGACGATGGCTTGTAGTAGGATCAGCGGTTCCTTTCGTGCCCTCAAAATATACCTACTTGGGATGGCAAACCAACTAAGCATTCCTCTTGCGAGGATGAAGCAAGAGCCTCGTCAGCCAGCAGCTGTATTTTTTATATACAACTCTGTTTCCGACTCTCACCACGAGGAGGTGTGGTTGGCGCATGGGATTGAGGACAGTCCATGCTAGTCTCGGATACTAGAGCCTAGGGCTCCGACACCCCAAACTACTGCATGCGATACGTCGCAACCTTAAATTTTCGACAGTTAAACATGAAACGATTTAAAAAAACGAGTGTTGCGATTATTTTGGCATGCATTGCGAAAAAAATTAGAAGAAAAAAAAATACAAAAAAACGTTGGGTGAAAGATTGGATTTTACAGCGAAAACAATTTACTCACGTAAATCTTTTAGATTACATTGGGGCAGTACCTAATGATTATAAAAACTACATTAGAATGGACTCTGAGACGTACCTAGAACTGTTGGTAACCCTGTGTAATAAACCCCATGTATTAAAAAAAAAGATACGAATTTGCGTAAAGCAATATCATCCCATGAAAGGCTGGCTTTATGTCTAAATTTTTTGGCAACAGGAAGATCTTTTGAAGATCTAAAATTTTCGGCATTGATTTCTCCAACAACAATTAGCGAAATAATTATGGAAACCTATGAAGCGATAATTTTGGTTTTAAATGATTTTATTAGGGTAGATAAAATATGATTTACAAATAATTCTTATTTTCTAATTATCACGTTTAATGTTGACATATTTAAAAAAATTATATTAGATT
This sequence comes from Listronotus oregonensis, assembly GCA_019359885.1. Lineage (NCBI taxonomy): Eukaryota > Metazoa > Arthropoda > Insecta > Coleoptera > Curculionidae > Listronotus > Listronotus oregonensis. Next base: position 9,488 of record JAHBCN010019564.1, read on the forward strand.
TATGAATCTTAATTTGAAGGGTGTTGTAAAAATTTTGTAGAGACTGATTTTCTGTGGATTCAGAAGTTTGCCGTGGTTGTGTTTCTGAACATTCCATAATACGAGGGTGAATCAAATATGAACCGGAATTTCGTTTTCAAAAATTTTATTAGTATGTAAATAAAACTTTGAACACATCTTATTTTTCTACATAATCTCCTCTCTTATTTACACATTTTTCCCACCTGGTCGGAAGTTTTTTAATTCCTGTATCAAAGAATGAAGCTGGTCGTGTCAGTCGCCAATTGCGCACGAACGTTTCTATACCTTCGTCGTCCTTAAAGTGGTGACCTCCCAGTTCTTCTTTAAGTGGTCCAAACATGTGGTAGTCACATGGCGACAAATCGGGACTGTAAGGCGGGTGTTCAATTGTTTCCCAATGCATTATGCGCAATTTTTCCTGAGTCAATGCAGCTGTGTGTGGCCGAGCATTCTCATAAAGCAGAATCGCACCTCGGATAGGCATGCCTCGCCTTTAGGCAAGTTTCACTGCATTCAGCAGTTGGCAGTAGTACTCAGCATTAATTGTACGGCGTTCGTGCAGAAATTTATCACAGAAAAGTCAGAACTTTCCTGCGAAGACGGAAAATGTTATAAATTTTTACATGATATAATATTATATATATATATATATATATATATATATATATATATATATATATATATATATATATATATATATATATATATATATATATATATATATATATATATATATATATATATATATATATATATAATATATATATATATATATATATATAATAAATAAAATTTTAAAAAAATATATATATATATATATATATATATATATATATATATATATATATATATATATATATATATATATATATATATATATATCCCGTCTTTCTGGTGGGAAAGTTCTTGCAACGGTTTTCTGGGATTCCAGAGGTGTACTGCTGCTTGATTTTCCGCATACACTCAGCGGCATAATTAGTGCATTAGCAGAAAATTTTATAAAAGAAATATTTTACAGGATCTAATGATAGGTTATTGTTTGAAACAGACAATGAACACAAAAAAACGCTAAAGTAGTGAACAAAAACCTTATCACACGCTGGAATTTATATCTGGCTGAATACTATTCCAAAATAAAATCAGTACTATTTGAGTTTTTACTTTGTAAATTTCGTGTGAGTCAATAAATATGCCCGGTGCACGTCTTTCTGAGGAAGACCGTATGAGAATTGTAACCCTACATGAACAGGGTTGGAGTCAGTGACGTATCGCTAGAGAGTTGGGATTCATTCAAAATACAGTGTCAAGAATGATTGCCCGGTATGTTGAGCATGGCCATGTTCACGAATTACCCAGGAGTGGACGTAGGAGGGCTACACAGCAAATCAAGACCGTTATTTATTGCAACATGCTCGTAGAAACCCCATTTTGTATGGCACCCGTACCCCATTGATCATTGTACCGAGAACTATGACCGGTCAATTTTATTTGGACAATGTCATTAGAGGTGTAGTTCGTTTATTTAGAGATGCCATTGGTGAACCAGTTGTGTCTATGGACAATAATGCTCCCCCACATAGAACTGTGGCTGTCCAAAATGCGCTAGAGGAAGAAGGAATTGAGCGAATGGATTGACCGCCGAATTCTCCAGACATGAATCCAATAGAGCATGTCTGGAGCTACATTTCCAGAAGGTTAAATAACCGAAATATTCCACTAGAAACAACTGACCAACTTCGAAATGCCATTTTAGAGGAGTGGGAAAATATCCCCCAAGAAGTCATTAACAACCTTATCAATAGTATGAATCGCAGGGTGGAACAATGTAGAAGAACAAGGGGAGGTAATACACGCTACTGAGGTAGCAAAAAATATATTTTGTCTACTTCTGTATTATTTTGTATTATTAGTTTTATTTTCTCTTACAAGCGAATACATAATTTTGATAATTTTGATATTATTAAATAAATTTTAATTTGAAGGGAATGTGTTTTTTTATATAATGTTTGAATATTGACAAATAACCTTGGTTTTGTTTAAAATTTTCTAACAGTTTCAAAAATTACAATAATGCTAAATGGAAAATTTTAAATTATATTATATATATTTAAATTATATATAATTAATATATATATATATATATATATATATATATATATATATATATATATATATATATATATATATATAATTAAAATTATATATAATATAAATTGGGTGGAGCGAAATTTTTTTTTTTTAATTTTTAGAAAATTTTGAGAACGGCTAGGAACCAAAATGTTCTATTTATAAACACTATTTCCTGTGCAAAATTTCAGCTTCCTACTACTTTGTTTTGAGGGGTCACATAAACATCAAAGTTACATCAATTTTAAGTATATTATTTTCATTTTATTATCGGCTATACTACGTCGGATTTTCGCCAGTTCATAGCATATTAAAAATAATAAGCTATGAACTACCCAGAACTCACCACGTGGAGGTATCCGACATAGAGTTCCTTCCCCCCTCCACCCTTATACTCAAAAATCATTTATATTCTCTTTTGGTTTCGAAAACTGGCATTTCTGATCGGGATTGCAATTTGGCCATTACGTAGCCGTCTCTAGATTCCCTTCCTGAAACAGCCAAAGATGCCTCAGAGATTATCTTGACATGTCTTTCTACAGCTTGTGTATGACATGGAAACTTTACTAAATCAATTTCAGGCACAGTTTTAATCAGCTGATTTAAGTCATCATTTGATATGCCTGCCAATATAGGTGGTTGACGTAGTTCACAATTATGCCAATCAATCAACTCGTCATATGTAGTTGCTTCAAAATTTATTTTAGGAATAATAAATTCTCTTATCCGTTCACTACTAAGAATATTCTGGTCTTCAAAATACGCCTTAAAGCTAATTCTCGAAGATAACGTTTGTTATCTTTTAGCATACAAAGCACTAAAATCTCCGGGTGAGCGAAATATGCATTCCTTTCTATTACCGGATCTATAATTTCTAAGATATTTTTGGGTAAAAACCTTGATCGCTGAATCATTCCTAATAAATGTTTTGGGCCATCTAAGCAAGACGGTTTTATTTTTATGTTAAACTAAGTCGGTGCGTAGACCTTAATCAGAAAAGAACTAAGAATCTTAAGATTTGTTGAAGGTACTTCCGTTGCTGCATATAAACGTAAAATTCGGTTGGCACAAGTAAGCCATCTAGAATGGGCCAAGGGTCCTGGGTTTCTCTTTGATAAGTCAAATGAAAAGTTTCCGGAAGATATTGCATGACATGCATGATATTAATATTTTTGGTCGGTACTTAATACACCAAGATCAACATCGGGCAATTCGCTTTCTATGGGTTGAAATTTGACAACTGGTAGTTTGTCACATGTTTCCAAGAGCTTTCCAATGTCTCCGGAAAACCCCCGCGGCCCTGTTGTCAGGCCATCTAAAAATTGCAGTAGGTATCTTAATGGCAATTCATTCGCATGAAGCATACAAATAAACCACTGAAGTGGTTTTTTGAATTTTCTTTCAAGCTGCACTATTATTCCGTTTTTCCGCCCAGTATTCACAACAGTGCCATCATAACCGACAACAACTATACTATCCATATTAATTTTGTTCATTAAAAAATTAAACAAAGATAATGTAATTTCTTTAGCGGTACCGGCTCTTGGAGAAACATGCCCTAAATATTTTGATCCAGGTTCACATAAAACCACAATGTGTTCCTCGACAATAATTTTTTTATGCCTTTTTTGTCCAATAGTTTCAAAAGTAATGGACAAATCCTTGCGACCGTCAAAATAAATTCCTTTAGTGTCACTTTTAATTCCGTTGTTTTGAATCGCCTTTCTAATATTTCTTCTTGCTCGCCTAATTTTACTTCTATCTATAACTTTAGACTGGTCTTCTTGAGTTATTATCCCAACATCCTCGAGAACTGCACTTGACAACATTGCAGCAGCCCTGTCTGAAATTTCCGTTCGGTCACATACTAAAACCAATTTGTTAATGTTAATTCGCATTTGAGAAGTGCTGGGAGTAGCTAATGCTTCTGAAGAAGGTTTCACGCGTTTGGTGGGAACGAATTCACGATCCTCTAATTCGGACTCACTGCTCGAACTTTTATCAATATCTAAGTCATTAGAATTAATAAATGTTAAGTTTAACTTGGAAACCTCTTTGCACTTTCTCTCCTCGATTTTTTTAAACCGGGCCCAAAAAAAATTCCTAAAAAATTTTAAATTTAAAAAATTTTTTTTTTTTTAAAAAATTTAAAAAATAAAATTTTTAAAAAAAAAAAAAAAAATTTTTTAAATTTTTAAAAAAAAATTTAAAAAATTTTTTTTTTTAAAAAATTTTTTTAAAAATTTTTTATTAAGGGGGGGGCCCTTTTTTTTTTCCAAGGGAAAATTTTTTTTTTAAAAAAAGAAATTTTTTCCCCCCCAAAGGGTTTTTTTTCCCTTTTTTTTTTTAAACCCTTTTTTTTTTAAAAAACCCCCAAAAATTTTTTTGGGGGGGGGCCCCAAAAAAAAAAAAAATTTTTTCCCCCAAAAAAAAAAAATTTTTTTTTTTCCCCCCTTTTTTTTTTAAAAAAATTTTTTTTAAAATTTTAAATTTTTTTTTTAAAAAAAAATTTTTTTTTTTTTTTTAAAAAAAAAAAAATTTTTTTTTTAAAAAAAAAAATTTTTAAAAAATTAAAATTTTTTTTTTTTAAAAAATTTTTTTTTAAAAAAAAAAGGGGGTTTAAAATTTTGGGAAAAATTTTTTCCCCCCCTTTTTTAAAAAAATTTTTTTCCCTTTTTTTTAAAAAAAATTTTTTTTTAAAAGGGTTTTTTTTTTGGGAAATTTCTTTTTTTTGGGAAAAAAATTTCCCCCCCCAAAATTTCCCGGCCCGGGCCCCGGGGGGGGGGTTTTTAAAAATTTTTTTAAAAAATTTTTTCCCCTTTTAATGAAAAAATTTTTTTTTAAAAAAAATTTTCCCCTTTTTTTTTTTTTTTAAAAAAAAAAAAAAAAAAAATTTTGGGGGTTTTTTTTTTTTTAAAAAAAAAATTTTGGTTTTCCTTAAAAAACCCCAAACCCCTTTTTAAATTTAATTTTCGGGAAAAAAATAACCTTTCCCCCCAAAAAAAATTTTTTTTTTTTTAAATTTTTTAAAAAAAAAAATTGGGGGGTTTTTTTTTTTTAAAAAAATTTTTTAAAAAAAAAGGGGTTTTTTTTTTCCCCTTTTTTAATTTAATTTTCCCCCGAAAAACCCCCCCCAAAAAAAAAAATTTTTTTTTTTTTAAAAAAAGGGCCCCCCTTTAAAAAAAATTTTAAAAAAAAATTAAAAAAAATTTAAAAAATTTTGGGGTTTTTTTTTTTTTTTTTAAAAAAAAAAAAAACTTGGTTTTTTTTAAAAAAAATTTTTTCCCCCCTTTTTTTTTTTTTCCGGGCCAAAAAAGGGGAAAAAAAACCCCCCCAAAAAAAAAAAAAATTTTTTTTTAAAAAATTTTTTTTTTTAAAAAAAAAATTTTTTAAAAAAATTTTTTTAAAAAAAAAATTTTAAAAAAAAAAATTTTTTTATAAGTTTTTTAAAAAATTTTTTTTTTTTAAATTTTAAAAATTTTTAAAAAAAATTTTTTTTAAAAAATATTTTAAAAAAAAATTTTTTTTTTTTAAAAAAAAAAATTTTCAAAAGGTTTTTTAAAAATTTTTTTAAAAAAAAATTTTTTATATATAAATTTTAAAAATTTTTAAAAAATTTTTTTTTTTTTTATAAATTTTTTTTTTTTAAAAAAAAATTTTTAAAAATTTTTTTTAAATTTTTAAAAATTTAAATTTTTAAAAAAAAAAATTAAAATTTAAAAAAATTTTTTTTTTTTTTAAAAAAAATTTATTTAAAATATATTTTTTTTAAAATTTAAAAATTTTTTAAAATAAATTTAAATTTTTAAAAAAAAAAAATTTAAATTTAAATTTTTTTAAATTTTTTTTTTAAAAAAAAAATTTTTAAAAAATTAAAATTTTTTTAAAAAAAAAATATTTAAAAAAAAAATTTAAAAAAAAAATTTTTTTTTTTTTTAAAAATTTAAAAAAATTTTTTTTATTTTAAAATTTTAAAAAAAAAAAAAAAAAAAAATTTTTAAAAAAAAAATTTTTAAAAAAAAATTTTTTTTTTAAAAAAAAAAAATTTTTAAAAAATTTTTTTTAAAAATATTAAAAAATTTTTTTAAATTAAAATTTTTTAATTTAAAAAAAAAAAAATTTTTTTTTTTTTAAAAAAAAAATTTTTTTTTTTTAAAAAAAAATTTTTTTAAATTAAAAAAAAAAAATATTTTTTAATTTTTTTTAAATTT